>OMNN01100227.1:10498-22833 GCA_900302755.1 Chromis chromis | reverse complement strand
CAGCAAGCACATAAACTGAAGGTGTACTAAAATAATAAATAGAACTATTAAATCAGATATAAAAAATACATTTGAAAAAATTTAAATACACTGAGAAGGTAGCACAAATTCAAACATTTAAAGACCCCCTCTGGTGAAAATCAAGTTCTAGTTTAAAAAGTTACAAAAGCTTCCCTACACTTGTAAAGACCATGTATAGAATGACTGTCTTGAGTTTCCAATGACTACTATAAGCCTGAATCACTGAAACACATGTCTTTGTCACAAAAAACAATCATGTGTTTTGGTTATTTTATAGATTTATTATAGGACTTGTGGAAAAATGACCAAATCTGCTGGGTCAAATGTTGTCTTTTCTACATGAAGATAAGCTTTTAGTGGTTTAATCAATTACCAGAGAGGGACTTTAAAAGTAATGCATTTAAACTGAAACGGTGAAATATATATGCAGCGTGTCTCCAACCTTCATCCCAGCCAGAGAGAGAACACTGTTGAGTTTATACTGTGCAGACTGGACCGGAGTGGTGTACATGAGTGCATCATTAAACTGCAGAAACAAACAGAAAGAAACCAAACCTTCAGAATAAAATAAAGCTACACTTAGAGACATAAATACATCTGTAACTGTAGATGCAATATACACAGGAAGGCACAACAAAGCACAACGTCCTCTTATTGCTCACCAGAAAAAACATCCGAGGCTGCATGACTTTCCTGGATAGTTTCATCAGAGTGCCCTCCTTCAGGAACACCTGCAAATATGGACACAGCTGCATTTAAAAACACATTGTCTGTAGAGTCCAGAGGCTGAACAGTAACTGTTTATGACTCTCTAATGAGTCTCACGTTTGCTGTGTCACATGGATGATATGAACAGTCACACTGGTGTAATTCCCTCCATGCAGTCACACCCATAACACTACTGTTTTCTCTGTAATACATTCGGCCTCAGTGAGAACATGAAGCAATAATAATTATCAAGTTAGAAACACAGAAATAAACACTTGTGGGGTGAAAGTTTATGGGATATCAACAATATGAGGGCTTTTATGGTAGAATAATGATTAACATGATTAAACATAAATATATAGAGATGGAGTTATACATTTGTTAATCACAGAAAAAGCCAAAAATAACACTGCAGGGAATATTAATTAGATAATAATGAGGCTACAGCATTTTCACATTTTTATTTATTCCATCAGATATTAACATGTGGCTGGCTGTGTGTGTTTCTGCATACATTACAATCTAAATGCTATGTTTATGTCTGACTTAGGAAAATAAACGCTGGTATTTTGGCAGTTACATGAGAGAATTTACACGTGCGTGAAACTACACTCACAACCAGGTCATGCACTTTGGTTTAAGTCAGGATTGAAGATGTTAAAGGTGGAAACACTTTAGTGACGTACCCTGCCCGGCTGAACGATCTCATGGTGACCATTGAGGCTGTACTGAATCTGCATCAGCTTCTGAAAGTTGTCCTGAAAAACAGCGTCACACGGGTGAGAGGAGGCACACAGCTGAAGCAATCATTACTAAACCTAAATGAAATCAGGCCTCACCCCTTGTTTCATAATGTCATTAGCGTGGTTGGCCACTTCCTTCACTATGCTGAGAGCAGCTGCGGGGACGGCAGAGATAAAACATCAGTGTTGGATATATTTTCAGCACAAAAGCAGACACTAATGATGAGTATTGCTCTTTATCTCACCTTGTGTGTCTTTATAATCCTCTGAGTCTTCTGGGAGGTTCTTCAGATAGTCTGGAAAAGAGCAAAGAGTGTTAAATGTATTTTGAGTAGGAGAGGTGGATAAGAGTGCACATCTAATGCCTGCTGGGTGTGTGTGCAGACTAAAGCCTTGTCCACGCTAATATGGATATTTATACACATTGTCCTCTACACTTAGGAATCTTTTACACAAGCAAATGGCGTTTTAAGTCATTAAAAGAGTGCAGATTTTAAAAACTCTGGTTGACGTGCATCTATGTAGACATGTAGCAATGATAATACAACTTAATTCTTGTATGCCCCTTATCACATTGTGTGATGAGCATGTGCCTGAAAAGACAACAACAACAATGGCGGATATACATATATAGTATATACATCAGTTTGGTTAGCACTAGCAATTACAAGTTTACAACTTAACTTTTCATTCACTGGCTCGCAAAAGCCTCTACGTCTGCATCCACACAACTGACAATATGACAAAGTTTCATGTCTCATTGATATAGATAGGCCTGGTGTGCTTTTTACAACGTTTGTAGTCATTTTGTGGCCTCATGGGTACTGAAAAAAACACTGCAAAATGATTGTTGTGTAGACACAAGTTTTTCTTAAACAGAGTAGGAGAACATCGGGCTGGAAAAATATCCATATTAGTGTGGAAGAGGTCAGAAAATAGCAATAAAAGAACGAGAAAGGCTGTCTAAGCACGGAAATCTGACCAGAGAAGTTCTTATTGACACAACATACAAAAAGACTAGTTCCACCTACAAACTAGGAAACCACTAAATTATATAAAAAAAGTGGTAGAGAGCTGAAATATGTTTGCCAGCACATCAACATCCAAAGCATCCATATCACAGATGTTATATGCTATATGTGGTTCACAGCTGTTATAAATATTGTTATTATTATTACTGCACATGGCATAATATACAGCAAGAGGAAGGTTAATAGGATTATAAGCTGCAAAGATGCTGAGGTTAACCGCCCGCCAAACTCCCTATTCCATCAAGTAAATGTTTCCATTTTGTCCATTTTGCAATATTTAATTAATTTCCCAATCATAACAGAAAAGTTAGTTTTTCCATCTCATGAATATCTTTAATCATTTAAACCAACTGTAGCTGGTTTGGCCTGTAACCATTTATGAATGGGTGCTTTTTCTTCAGCTGCAGAGAATATTTTCAGAAGGTATCTGTTGTTTATTTGTGTAGTTTCTCAGTCATCCAGCTCATGGTAATCCTAACAGCTTCAGTAGCAGACAACCTGACTCTGAAGAACTGAAGAACTCTCATGGACGAGAGGTGAAACATCTTCAAGAACCAAAAAGAGAAGTCCAGTTGCTTTTTGCCAAAGCTTTCATGATTCCTAATCACTTTACTATGTAGAGAGAAGATAAATCATGTTCTAAAGAAAGGACTGCAGCCCATTAAGGACATGTATCCCACCTTTTTGTACTATATGTGTTAGTTTTTCAATGTGTACATTGTGCAGAACATGCATGAGAAGAAACTAATCAACATTTGTTCTTGAGAGACACAATACAAACTGTCTTTTTTCCTTTGTAATGATGTAAGGATGGTTTTATGTTCAGTGTAGTCAGCCTCTTATTTTCCTCAAAACATTCTGATTCATGAAAACCAGAGTTTACCCCTCTTAGCAAACACAGGGACACAGGTCTCTGTCATTGTGTCCACTGGATGGCAGTGTGCTAACACAGTAAACCTGACTTCAGTCCAAGTTTCATTCTCGTGCTGCCAATAAAAGAGCTCAGTAATTCAATAAAGCCTTGACCTGCAGTGAGCAGAGAACAGAGCAGAATGAAGAGTGAATGTGTGTCTGTACCTGTGAGCAGCAGCTGGTACTGAGGGATTCTCTGCACTGGTTTCAGCAGGTAGTGTTTCAGAGCCAGGCTGGCACATCTCGGACTCATCTGGGACAAAAACAAACACAGAGCTGTTTTCACACACACATACACACAGATACACACTTACAGAGACACAGAAATGTCCAATTAACCATTTCAGATATGAGCAGCATGTTTTGAAGGCTGGAGGGAGCAACACTACAGAATATTTAAATGCATGTACTTACTATGGAAGTGCAAAAGCTGCTGTGCACATAATATAATATAAATAAACTCCATTCAAGTCCAGGTTGGAAATGGTGCTGATGTGATTGAAAAATCCAATTAGCTCAAACCCCAAGCAGTTTCTGCTCCTGTCACATTTTACTCACTGTGGGCTCATTGTTCACTGCAATATGAAGTCCTGCTTCTCTATGGAAACAGCACAACCATGACTATATGTAGATAGAACCCAAACATATCTCCTGTGCAGTGACAGTTACAATGCCATGAATCATAAACGAAGAATAAACAAAAGTTGAATTTCTTTGATTTATAAAACCTGGAATCAACAGGTACAACATTTTTCCAAGATTTTGCCCACAGATGTTACCAATACTAGAAAAATATGTGACTCTACATACTACGGATATTTTACTACTTAGATTTTTCCAATACTTGTCTCCTGCCTCCTCTTTACCAAAAAGTCCCTACATGTTTGCTATGTGACTGTCGGTCGTAACTGAGTCAGTAATGTCTTCCCAGTTGCACTGAATTGTGAAGATTTATTAGTTTTTTACAGAATCTTGTTTGTGCTAATGATTTTATTTTTGCCATTGTTTTTAATGAGATGTGTAGAATAAAGTGATAAAATATCACAATTTTAGGCTTAGATGTGGTTCAGTTTCCAATGGTATGGCATTTCTACTGTTTTTACAGCATCTGGCCATATGATAAATGGTGTACTTTTTTTTTTAAAGAGGGTCACAGCCAGTTGCTATTTACATATCAAAAATGAATTCCTTTAGAAAAAGACAGGCCATTCGACAGTGAAAATATACAATAACGAGAATAAAATACATTCTAAATAAATTTTACTGCAAGAAAACACAAGAATGCTAATTAAAAGAAGCTAAACAAAAAAAAGGAACCACACAACATAGTTTCCAACTTTACCTCGAAGTCTCGGACAACAGCAGCAAACGCCGGGTTCTTCCTGCACTGCTCGTCCAACAGAGCCACGTTGTTGTCGAACTGGCGGATGTAGGTGGAGTACATCTTCAGGTACGGACCCTTCTGGACGAATATGTCCGACAGTCTCTGGTGGTCGCTCCTGAAAGCAGACGGACATAAACAGCTTCCTTCAGTCAGTGAGCCAGCTTAGTGGAAGTAAGTGATGAAGCCAACTCCAGGTGGAGATCACTGTGAGATAAACGGGTCCAACCACCAGCTGTACATTTGCAGAACAATATTATTTTTACTTTATATATGAATCATCATTCAACCTACTGCTTTCTAAGGTGACACAGGAATAAACTAAAGGAGCACTCCACTGATTTTGGTATAGGATGTCCTCTGAGACCTCTCTAAACTTTCTATAATTACGCTGAAGATGTGTTATCTTAGTTTGGGTTTCACACTTCTAATTTGGAAAAGAAAGCCTTCTAACTGACAGACTTTAGGTTTTAAAGAAGTGAGGGTCTAATGAAAGACACTCACTGAACTGCTTTAAGCTGCTGCCCTCAGGACGTTGTTCCAAGGCACCTATTTGGAAACAATAAAAGACTCCATGTGTCTTTTATCCCTACTGCTATTGGCATGCTTAATGGAAATTAGCAATCTGACTGTGTCTTTGCTCTATTATGGTACATTTGTATTAGGTGCAGATTTCCATTTCCCAAATTACTTTGTTATTTATTGTGATTGTTGCCCTTTTGATTCTGCTTACTGCACAACAAATTTGCCTTAATGGGCCAATAAAGACAACCTTGAACCCTGGACATGCTAGTTGGGAAAGACTTCTGCCCTTTTGTGTTACCATGTCATTACCACTTTCAGTCAACGGTACTGCTGTTGCATGGCAACCAGAACAACAACAACAACAGGCATCCCCGCAGATTTCAAGGACAAACAGAGCGGAGGAGGGAAAGGGATGAGTCCAGACAACAGAGGCTGATGGAAGACAGGAGATAGAAGTCGTATCTGCCTCCTGTAATCATGGACAAAGTGATCTCAGGACAGTCAGATGAGCCAACGGAGAGGAAACAACAAGGCTTACATACCCAGGGAGTTTTCACATGCTATCTTTGTTGTTGTTTACATCCCTCCCTCCATCATCAACTCTGTTATCTCACAGTAACCGAGTGGATCAACATTTCATGCACACACTTCTCTGCACTCAAGTGGTTACCTGTGCACTTGTATAAACTTACATATTTGTGCAATTTCCCTTCTCAGGTTATTAAAGTTCTCCTGATTCCTGATCCTGAATGTAGAATCCAGTGTTTTAGGAGCTTTATTTAAACTAGGGATTAGTCTGGATATCTCATTTCAACAATTTTTTTTTTCATGTCCTCAAACTTTATGGAAGTGCAACAGTAAATTGCTGGAATTCACTGTTTACACATAGTCAAAAATGTAATTTTACCACGTAACAACCTTATTTTGAAAGTTCCTGGTGGCTGTGACATTATTTTACTTATTAATTTACCTTATTAATTCCAAAACATTGGGTAAAGTAGGAGGCTTTTAGCACAATTTTCTAAACCACTGATGAAAGGGAAAGTTAAAGCTTTGTTTTCACTATACTTTGAAACTCTGCATATATAAAAACTGTAATTACAGGAGGTCGATAATGAACCAGGATACAGATGAGCTGATTTTTTAAAATATTTGTTTTGGGGTTTCTGTTGTCCTCGTAGTTTCAATTGTAGCATCTGGACTTGGTTGAGTCAGCTCGAAGACGTTTCACCTCTCATCGAAGAGGCTTCATCAGTTCTAAACTGACTGGTTGGGAGTTCCAGAGTTTAGGTGCCCTGAAATGTGAGAGGTGAAACGTCTTCAATCTAACTCAACCAAGTCCAGATGCTACGACTGAAACTACGAGGATAACCATGACCTGGATGACTGAGAATCTTCACAGACGGGCATCTGTTGCCTTCATTGGCAGGGATAGTGGAGGAAGACAAGAACTATAGAGAGGAGAGACCCAGGTAGTGACATGTAGCAAATGATCTAGCTGGAACTCAAGCCTGGGATCCACAACCACTAAGCCATAGGGTCGCCCCTAAACAGGCTTTAACTAGTACACAATGCAGCTAGAGACTTTGAGCAAAAAGCAGTAAAAGAGAGCACACTATGTCACTTTTAGCATCACTACTCTGGCCACAGATTTGGTTTTAGGATTGATTTTTAAATGTTATTCTTTCCTTTACAGTGTCTACATTTATGATTACAGGGAAACAGGGTTTCAATAGAACAGTCAATAAAATCAGAGCCTGTGTCTTTTCCTACACATTTTTTCTGGACGATGGAAAGTGTGATGGTTGTGAAGGAGAATTTACAAGGACATAGGAAAAGAGAGCTCAGCTGCACAAGGCTAATCATGCAGCGGTGGATGTTGTTGACGTGGGTCTGCTGTGGATGGTGTGTCGCTTTGAATGCTGCTGCTGCTGCAAGAGATTATCAGCATTATCTCCTTTCAGTTTGTGAAGGATGGAAATGTGTATCTTATACTAAAAGAGAGAAGACAGGAAGCACTGCAGCGCCTTCAGCATTTACAGAATTCAACCAGCTCTTATCATGGCTGCTGTCGTTTCCTTGAGCTTAATAAGAAAAAAGACTATTCAACCGCAACCCACGTCTGTGCTGTCAGGGCGCCTAAACTCTGAAGCCAGCTGCCTGAGGATATCAGACTCACTCACCTCTGAAAACTTGTCCTCAGCTAGTCAACAAATACTTTCTCTCTTTCCTTTTTTTTCTAAATTTCTGTTTGGTTGCATGCGTGCATGTGTGTGTGTTAGTGTGTGTGTGTGTGTGTGTGTGTGTGTGTGTGTGTGTGTGTACCAGTGTGCCACTCTCTCCTCCAGCTCTCTCTGCAGGTCTCTGTTGAGCTGGTACAGCTGAGGCAGGTAGTACAGGATCTGACTGAGGATTCTCTCATCCACCACCGGCTTCCCATTCTGACGAGTTGCCTTGGCAACAGCATCCCGAAAGTCCTGAAGAGACACGCATGGGGTTAATTCCTCTCGGGCACACACACATACACACATATATACACACGGCAGTAGAGGGTGGGGTGGCACACGACCACGTGCTGGGCTGCAGCTGAACAGGAACACCTGGTTGTCACCTCATAAACCGGCCCTCCTCCTCCACCCTCCCCCACACCTCAGCACATATTTCATGACACACACACAGCTGAGTCAGGGCTTTGACTTTGTCCAGCGCGCCAACACACACATCCACCTGGAAGGAAGCAGGGAGGCCACGCAGGATCCCGACGTCCTGGTTAACTTGTGTTTTTTTACTCTCTCTCAGAAGTACATTTACTGCTTGGATGTACTGTAACAGGAGATGAGCTGAGTTCATCTGGCAGTGAACAAACCCTGATTCAACTGTTAATCAATTAATTGTCAGTTATTAAATGAACAATTACCATTTATTTTGATAGTCGCTTGAGTCTTGAGTCATTTTCTAAGAATAAAACAGTCTAAATCCTCTGATTCCAGCTTCTTAAATCTGGGTTCTCTCCTCCTCTATGACAGTAAACTGAATATCTTTGGGTTGTGGACAAACAAGACATTTCAGGAAATCATCTTGGATGTTGTGAAACACGGATCGACATTTATGGCCATTTTCCGGCCTTTTAATGGACAAAACAAATAATCGAGAAATCAATCAACAATAAAAAATAATCATCAGTTGCAGCCAAAGTTATAGATTTAATTCAAATAATGCTTTGCAAATGGCTTCTAAGACTATATTAGGTAGTATTATATTTGAAATGCAGTATGATGAATTACTAGAGGATCAATAATCCATCTAAAATTACTTTGAAATATAATCCCCTCATTGACCAGAGCCCAGACAGACAATCTACACCAACAAACGCAAAAAGAACAAGGGAAAACAGATAAACAAGGTTGTACTACACATGTTCTGAAAATTTTAATATTCAAAATTCAAAACCATGAAGTCTTAATAATAATCAACCCTTTAATGACACTCATAAAAGAGCCACATGTGTTTTTCTTGTACACTGGATGCAGTTTACTCCAGGACACAAGATGTTCAGGCTCCTCCAGACCTACAGGTAAACCAACAAACCGCTGTCTTTAAATTCAAACAACACACTAGAAATAAACGAAAAAAGGGATCAGAAGGTTCAAACACGTCGGCCGGATGAGTTGCCACAAGTATGCAGCACAGAGTCACCAACCCACGCACCCACCTGCACGCACACAACACACACTGCACACACACACACACACACACCGAGGATTATCTGAGGCATGTGCGTGTCTGGAGGTCGTCTCTGTGGCCTGAGGAAGCAGCTGCTGCGCGGCCAGGCCGTCCGCACACAGAGAAGAATGCGATCTGACCTCTTTTCTTGGACAGAGCTCCGCGCCTCGCCCTCCCCCGTCGGCCACAGGACAACGTTTTCTACTAATCCTGACGTGGTTTCACTAAAGCCAACGTCTGAGGCGGCCAGACAGGTGGACCCTCGACCCTCAGTGTGGGCTGCCTGAACCCGCTCACCTGGGATTCCCCCGGGACACGCCTGCTACACAGAGTGTCTTTGGAATAGACTTAAACAAAAGGCGCAGCTTCCCAACACAGGACCACTAAAGAACTCCTGAACTAAAAGTCGAGCAATCCAGTAGCCACCTGACAGACAACCACTATGATAATCGGTTCATCTTTTTAGCAATTTCTCTGGCAAAAACGGGAAACAGTCTCAGATTACAGCAGAAAGTGAGGGTTTGCTGCTTTATTTGAAAAAGTGAAAATCTTTGGGTTTCGTACTGTTGTGAAAGGATAATTGGTATTTTTTTTACTGACAAAAAAATTAAAAGATTAATCAAGAAAAAAATAATACCAAGTTGATGCTGCGGCCAGAAAATACTGCCATTTTTTTCCCAAAAAATTCAATTTCAAGCTCCATTTCTGTGTAAACGTTAAGTAAATGTTGTTTTTCTAGTACATTTTTAGTGATGCTATACATACATAAATGCACGAAACCTTATTTAATTTATGAATAATTTAGAATTCACTAAAAAGTGTCACTAAATCACTTTTGCTTGCACTTTTACTAATAAACCCCTACAAAAACCACACAACAACCAGTCACATGGTTTCTGTTAGCCCTACTTTCACTCAAAACAAGGAAGTATGCAACATGATAAGTGCTAAGAACACAGTAACTAATCTCTCCATCTATCTCTTCTGCAGTGTCAGTGTCAATTCATTGATAACAGACAACTACTTTTATACCAGAGTAATTGTTTAATTCTAAACTTTCTCTAATTTAAGGCTCCAAAATGTGAGAATTTGCTGATTTTCGTGGTTGTAAATTAATGTACATGGGACATTTGGGAATTTTGGAGTGTCAGGCTGAAGCATTGTGGGTATTTTCTTTACTGCAAATACAATATAATGACAATAATGCAGCATGCAGCTCTTTAAAATACCTTTGGCTGCTGGCAAGAAAGCCACCAAGCAGTAAACACTGCAGACAAACCCTCCAGCAAGGAATAACTATCTGTGCAGAAATCAACCTCCAAGACTACAATATAAATACAGTGTAAAATGACTTAAATGCATCACCTGATGATGCCAGAGCCAAAACAAAACTCACCCAACAGGAGACAAGTTAATAATTTCTCTAACTCTCTCACACACACTCCCCCTGACAGTGTTCCCCAGTGATGGCACTGATCAAAGCACCTCCTCCCCCCTTGTGGCCGTACATTTACCTGCCCACTGCCGCCCTGGGAAACCGAAAACCCTCCGACGCAGCAACTTTAAAAGCCTCAGCGGTGAAATAACTGCATTATTCAACCCTGTGAGAGCACTTGAGCAAAGACAACGCCGGCCAAGAGCGCATTAATTCACATCCATCCTTTACTTAGGGAACGGCTTTGATCACCACTCAAAACATCCACGGCGCTGGTACCAAAACATACAGCTCCATTTGTTATGCTGGGCACTCGCTTCCCCTGGCTGCTGCAACAAATCATGCTCCTTTAAAGAAAAGCTTGAATGTACGAGACACTTACTATGTGTAGGAGCTTCAGGACGTCCACAAACCTGATAAAAAACAGAAGTGCATCAGTCACATTAATAGACATTGCAGCATATTCAGAGCACAGAAGCTACAGTTCATCATTAAGCCACTCACACTTTCTCCGAGCTCATAATCTCCTGGGCGATGTGCACCACCTTCTTCCTCTTCATCTCGTCCTCCTGCTGAAAAAGCACAAACAGTCAGACGACGCCACAAAAACACAAACACAACAACAGTCCAGTGTTCACTCACAGGCTCGCTGCAGATCACCATGATTGCTGGACGCTTTAACACCATCAGCTCAAACAACAGGCCTAAAAAAACAGAGACGCAACCTTTCCCTTCCCTCCTTCTGTCTCCTCTCCCCGACTCTCTCTGATGGTGTGTGTTGCTGAATGGTAATGGGGCGGTCTCTCAATGACTTAATTTGGACAGCGGCCTTGGCCCCCGGCTGACTCAAATGCCCTCCCGGTCCTATCGGAGCCTGTATTTGTGATACCCTGGAGCTTTGAGAGGCATCAGACACAGGTGCTGACAGTATCATAGAGAGGGTCACACAGGACGCAGAAAGAAAAAAAAAAACAACCTCATTGAGGGAGCTATTCCTGAACCTGTAGGCCTTCTGTGTTTGCTCACCATCCCCCTCTGTTCAACACACACACACACACTTCTGGAAAGCAGTGACAGGCGGTGAACACACTTGGCAGCATGCGTGCACTCAGCCTCAGTGACGGCTTGGTCACCAGCAGTGATACGAGGCGTCCAGCGTGACTGTAAACGCTCTGCCAAATTCATACGCTGACATCATGTTTGAAAGGCGCCGTGTCATTTTTCCGTTGCTCTGTTCGCTTTGGAGTCTGTAATAATTCTGTAGCGTTTTCCACATGTGTGAATGTAAGTGGTCCCATTAAGACAGTGGTTGTGGGGGCAGGGATGAGTGCTGCAAGATGATTAATGACTATGGATTTTTTTTTGGTTTGACCTCTCTAACACCACGGCTCTCTTGCTTGTTTCCACCTTTTGTGGTCAGAAACAACATCATTGTTCCTATTTAATGATAATATGAGTAGTAAGAAACACCACAGAGGTTTAGGTTTGTTGTTGTGTATTGTTTTTTGCAGTCGTTGGAATCAATAAAGTTTGTTTGTTTGCGATCTTTTAGTGAAAGTGAGTAAAGTTGATGAGATTGCACCGCCACGCTTTGATGGTAATGATAAGAACAGAATGCATCCTGGTACGTTCATTAAAGTGAATCAGTGATTAATCCCCCTAATGCATGAATTATACATCAGCAACTACCTAACTGTACGCATCAGCTATGATGTTTAAGACATAGAAAAATAGAAATGCATGGTAAAACACTGGTCTCTTCTCTCAATAACATTTTTGACTACAATAGCACTACTATTGTGTATAAAAGTACAATTGTACACACCATGAGGGTCTTAATTTGGATACATTATCCT
>OMNN01100226.1:0-11414 GCA_900302755.1 Chromis chromis | reverse complement strand
CACTAGTGACAGCACAAGTTGGATTTTTTAGCACCAGGAGACACATTTAAAGTTGAACCAGCAGCATTTCAGACAATAAGCACAACCAGGATCAGGACTGGAACCATTTCATCCCTATAGAGCTGCTGTTGTGAACATTCAGACGCCCACAGATGCAGCGACAGAGCAGCTCAGCAGCCTTTGCAGTGAGAAAAAAGCTGCAGCAGACGTCCACAGTGAGGGGGAGGGCTGCCGGGAAACAGAAAGTCACCTTCTACCACTGGTCAAGGGGAGACGAGTGATGGAGGTGTGCAGCTTGAGGCTCGCTTTGACTGGGTTCATACCTTAGTGTGGCTTAGATAACAATGTGTGGACGTTCTGCTGCAGGTTTTCACAGGAAAGGACCAGAAATCTGCCTCAAAAACTGCTGTTTGGACCTTCATGGTCGACAGAAACATCATACATCACAGCTGAAAACATTCACAGTGCAACGGTGGAAGAATCAGAGTGAATATTAATGTGAATGCAGTTCAATTAAGAGGCTGCTGGGATGAGATCAGCAAATGAAACCAGTAAGAATGTGTTTAGACTTGAACTAAACACAACATTTCAAGGTGTTGTTGAGCAAATGCATTAATAACCAGCACCTCTGCAGCCATTAAGCAATAATATGTCAACTAATACATTCATCTCCAACTATTTTGCTCATAAATTAATGAATTTGAGGCATTTTTAAAGATGAAACAACCTTGAATGTGAATTAAATGTCAACTAATTGATTGGTTGTATAGTAATTCATTATCTGCCAACTATTTTGCCCATAAATGTATCAATTTGAGTCGTTTTTGAAGATTAAAAAAAGCCTAAATTCTACAATTGCAGCTTCTTGCATGTGAATATTCTGTTTTTTTTTCCACCTTTATGACTGTAAACTGAATGTTTTTGGCCACTTAAGGTTGTTTTGATTGGGTTCATCTGCATTTTTTACTTGATTAATCAAGAAAAAACCCAACATATTCATCGACAGTGATAATAATCATCATTTCCAGCCCTTCAGATGTATAAAAACCCCACAAATCAGAGCTGGATTCTACTGAAGCTGCATGTTTTCTGTTTATTCTACATCCTGAAGCTCTGCTGGTTGGTTTCTGAATCAGAATGTGGTTGCAGTTTGATCTGAATTCATCTGTTCACCTGCAGCTTCTCTGCATCTGTGGCCTGTTTTCTGCTCTGACGTGTTGGAAATGAACAGATCCAACCTTTACTGGACGAACCTGATTGGCTGAAGCCTGCAGCTGTTGAATCTGATTTATTAGTTTCACTGCACAGAATAACAACAGCTTCCAGGAGCACCAGGACCAGCAGATAAACGGGTTTAAAGGGGAAATGACTCTAAAATCAGATGATCCACAGCCTCCATGTGTGTGTCTGTGTGTGTTTGTGTGTGTCAGACTCACTCTTGTCTGTTATTTTCAGCTTCTCCTCCAGATGATGGTCCAGCTCCTTATAATCCATTGTTTCCATTCAGGCGGATCCGGTTCCAGTTGCTGTCATTCCTCAGAGCCTCAGAGTCCCGGTTCAGAAACACGCCCTTTGTAAATCCAACCGGGAGACAAGAACCGAAAAAAAGTGGATTAAAAAAATCAAACCGGCCCCGTTTTTCAAACAGCGGCGGGTTAAAAAAAACGAGTAAAACGAGAATAAAACGTCGTCAGAGTTTGATAAAATGACAGACTGGATCCAGAGCAGCGGCTCTGAACGTCTCTACTGGAAAATGTACAGAGTGAGAATGAAAAGCTTCAGTTGGAGCGAAGTCAAGCTGGAGACGAGGAGGGGACACTTCCGGAATACACTTTTCAAAGTAAAACAAACCAATGATGCCTATAAAGGGGCATTTATCAGCCTTTAAACACACAAAAATCAACACTACCAGAAAACATCAGGGTTTTGTTGATTCATTGATAATTGAATCAATATAACAAAGCTGCAACTTTCAATCGATTAGATGTGAACTACTAACTATTTTGATTATAGATTAATTAGTTTGAGTCATTTTTTCTTAATGCAGCTTCTTAAATGTGAATATTTTGGTTTCTTTCCTTCTTTGTGACAGTAAACTGAATATCTTTAAACATTTGAGGATATTTTCTTGGGCTGATGACATTTTTTACTTGATTAATCAAGAAAAGAATCAACAAGGTGCATTTATCAGCCTTTACCTTCATCTGCTAGTCAGTGCAATTCAGTTAAAAGACCAAGAATGCTTTAATAAGTGTGTTTAATTTTAATCTCTTTAGCAAATATCAAAGGACAGCAGGCATACTATACAATTACCATAATTGACCAATATGCTAAAACATCACATTTGGATATTTTGACAGATATTAAGTCACAGTTTTAAAAGAAATGGTCATTTTTGCATATTTTTTTCTACTGAAATGAATATAAAAATGATGATTTCTGCTGCATGTTCTCTGATGATATGTTGAGACACATTTTATAGAAAGAAAATTGCACCACATTGTGATTTTGATCATATTTCAATGAACTGTTTCACTAGTTTCATGCTTAAAACACAGCTGCTGTCTGAGCCTTGGAATACTAAAGTGTTGGAATGGTTGAAACTATCGGTCCCATAGAAATATGACAAAGTTTGAACAATTGTGTAAAAATGTTTCATTTTAGGTGTTCTAGCTTTTCTAAGCTTATTACTATTAGCTAGATGTTACTTTAAATTCATTTCCACTTTTTTCCACTGATGTTTTCAGACAGTAACTTCTATCCTACAACATTCAGTGTGTAGAAAATGTCATAATGAAACTACATTAAATCACAGTGTGTCATTTCTGTTGCAGCAGGTTTCTCAATCAAAAAAAAAGACATAGGGGGCAGTGGTGGTCTAGTGGTTTGTGAAGCAAACTTATAACCGGTGGGTCGCCGGTTCAAGTCCCCAGACTGGCAAGAGGTTGAGGTGGGAAAGTGAGAGTGACCGCTTGTCCCAGTCACCACCACTGTGGGCCCTTGATCAAGGCCCTTAACCCCTGACTGCTCCCCGGGTGCTGCACCACGGCAGCCCACTGCTCCTAGTATGTATAGTTAAGGTTAACTTTGAATAGGATGAATGCAGAGAAGGAAGGAACCCAAGGGGATCAATAAAGGTTAGATTATTATTATTTAGATTATTTAGAGTTGCAAAAATATAATTTAGAAAAAGACAGGAGGCCTTAACTGTATCAGTGACATTTCTAATTCGTTTATTCCATTTGATCTTTTCTTCTGTCTGTGCTACAGTTGTCTTTTTTATAACTGCTTCTCATAAATTTGTGGCGTGTTTTCTCTTAAATTTACTACTTTAATCTCAGTGAATATCTACATACGAGTTTATTCTGTATAACTTTATTCTCAGAAATAATAATAATAAACCATCTCAGAGTTTTTTCTCTGAATCTTACCTCCTCCCCGGCTTGGTAAAACCTCTTATACCCATTTAAACATTTATTTTAATCGCCATTGTTGCACAGGGAGAGTAGACGACAAATATGGGTTACATAGGTGTCACATAAATTACGTAGTTCTTTTTTTAACCTTTGTTCACCCAGAATAGGTTCACTTGGAGCCGTGATCTATTTTTCATGAGCTCCATGATTCACACTCACAGACTTAATACAGTACCTGAGCAGCTCTATTGGAGGTCTCCTGAGTCCTCCTCCCTCTTATCTTTTATCTCTCAGTCAAATTTGCACTTTAAGACCATAAAATTCATAGTTATAGCCTGGTTTCACCTTCACAGGGAATTTTGTCCAAAAAGCCAAGGCAGCCTGGTGGTGTAGGGATCAGAGGTTGCATGTTTTTCCCCATATCTGTCTCGCTTCTTGTTCCTTGTCATCGCTACTGCCAGCCGTAAATAAAGGCATAAAAATGACACAAAGCACAAAAAAAAACAACCCTACTTTCACTGACTTCACACCTTTGGGATCTTCAGTTAAATGTCTGCTTTTGTGTGTTTTCCCAGGAGAAAGAGGGAATCCAGTGGGAGGCAAAAGACGAAGACTTTGAGGATTTTGAGGAGGACAGTGAGGACAGAGTGATATCAGAGGTCAGTGTCGGGGTCCCAACCGGAGCAGAGGAGGAAGACGACGATCACATGGAGTTCTGTCGGGTGTGTAAAGATGGAGGCGAACTGCTGTGCTGTGACACCTGCACATCCTCCTACCACATTCACTGTCTGAACCCGCCTCTGCCAGAGATCCCCAATGGAGAGTGGCTGTGTCCACGCTGCACGGTTAGTTACTCCTCTGTTCTCCTTTCTGCACTTGGTTTACACTCCGTCTAGTTTCCTTGTTATGTATATTTATAGGTTTATCTACCCTATAAAATCAGAACTTTCTTGTTGAAATACACATCCATATTTGCCTCCAGTGTCCACCAATCAAAGGACGTGTGCAGAAGATCCTCCACTGGCGATGGGGCGAGCCTCCGCCTCCAATTCCTGTTCCACCCGCTCCTGATGCCCCACCTGATGCTCCACCACCACCACCTATGAAAGGCAGAGCCGAGAGAGAGTTCTTTGTCAAGCTGACTGGGCAGTCGTACTGGCACTGTACCTGGATCACTGAGCTGCAGGTGAGACAGGGAAAGGATCAGGAGAGGCATGATTGTAAAGATTAATGTAATCCCACAGCGGGGAAATTTCCTTGTTACAGCCGACCACAAAATTGCACACAACATTTTTACCATATACAGAAGAATAAAAGATAAAAAATAAACAATCTAATAGAAAAAGGCATTTAACAATATCCAATATACAAACCTAGTGCAAATTATATGAAAGAATGTGCAGAGTGCAAATTATATGAAATGAAATATGTGCAGAAAGAAAGGCACTGTACCGTCTAAGTACTGATTTACAATAAGTTAATATTGCACATGATGACAGTGAATACAGTATTGCACATGATGAGTACAGGAACTACAACACGTTCAGGTAGTGCTGGTGTTATAGAGTCTTATGGCAGCTGGAATGAATGACCTGCGGTAGCGTTCTTTCTTACACCGTGGATGTAACAGTCTTCTGCTGAAGGAGCTGCTCAGATAGCTGAAAATACCTGTATGTGCAAGAAAGCCTTAAACATCAGCCAGTCGTTGTGGTTTACACCTCATATAGTAATGTTTTTTCATTAATCTATAATTAGAAATGGTATTTTATATTGTTTAGTTATGTCATTATGTTGAATTTTACACTTTAGAGTTAGATAAAATGGTCCTTACATTTTTTTTTCTTTAATTTGGGTCACCCCATGACCAGCAACCCTGAGGTTAGTGAGTGTAACATTAATGCATTAGGGGGTCATTACTGCCAAAGCAGTTTGAACGTACATTATTTGTAGAGATTTAGACCTTGCTCTCACTACCAAAAGGAAAATTAATTAAATAAATAAATAATCCAATTAATAAGACTGTCTTTGCTAGAAAGATGAAAGTCATTTCAACAAATGCCAAACAAGCCCAACGTGTCTTCACATTTAAGTGCCAAAGCCCTTTAGTGCCAAGGTAAGTACAACTCTTGTGGATTGGTATTAAAGAAGGACATTATTATAGAGTCACAAAATCTACAAAGGAATGAGGTCAGGGCAGATGGATGGGTCAACAAAATATTGGACTTCGGCACTGGAGACTATCGTTGATTCCCAGTTTCGCACCAATATCAAACCCACAGTGTTCAATACTGGACCACAGATATACACTATACATCATCATCTCGATAGTAGACTTACATCTGATCTGCTGTAACGGGTAATCGGAGCATGAATAAGGAAGATAAGAGTGGAAAATGGCTTGACCCACCACCTGCAGATTGCTTCAGAAACCAGTCCCTCATGATAGGTTTTTGGCCGTCCGTCTGAAGTTATCGACGGGTATTGTTTTAATGAGGAGTGAGCTGCAGTGGCACTATAGGAACGGGGATCTTGCAAATGTTTGAGGTCAAAAGAAAGTTGGATTTTGTAAAAATTTTCACAAACGTTAAAGTAAAGATTTCTTGGTGGGAATTGACTCAAGTGAAAATGAAAGCCATCCCTCACAATACTCAAATGATAATGAATATCTGGTTAAGAAGAAAAATGGTGCTCATTTAAAGCAAACCTCTGGCTTAATAATACATAGGTAAAAAAAAAGAAAAGAAGATAAGTTGTTAAGTAGGTTCGAAATGGAGTCCGGACCATCTCCGTTGCCCTAATTTCCAAATCAAACTTCCTCTTCAAGCATCTGCTGATTCATAAGCCAAGAATCTATTAGTTAGTTCAGCCCTATCTAAAAATAACCAGTGCAGCTAGTGTAATGAGACTGAGTCAGAGCCAGTATTCTCAACCAAAGGCAAATTATATTCAACTCTTTGGTCAGAACAGACAGAAGCAAACACTCTGTCGTGGCTAATTGTAATCATCTCAATTAATTGCAGCATACAGGACGTCCCTCATTGGTGGGATGAGTGATTATGTTGTAAGTGGGTCTGCCCCGTGGTGCACCAGGCATCCAATCTTTCCCCATCTAATTATATGGGGAGTTATCGTGTCCCTAATGACTTTGCGTGTTGCCTACTCCTTAAGAAGCTCAAGATAAAGGCGAGGACAAAATGATGTAAAGCACATTATCGTTGGCAATGGACTCCTGGCGGCATTACTTTAAATAGAGCTTGATTCCCTCTTTGTAGCCAGGCTCTTTTGTGAGATATGAGAACAGCACTAATGAGTGCCCACACTCTTGATTTGGAATTTGCCCAGTCTAATTTCTGCACAGGAGGGAAAAGGCAGCTTAACAAACGAGGGGGAAAAAAGACTCCCTATTTTCTAGTTGATGAGAATGAGAGGAATTTGTATATGAATGCAGACATACTGAGGTTATAAACTACAAGCTGAAGTGGAGGTTTGTGGTTTTCATTGAGCCGGAGAAAGAATGTGACTGACATTTGATGATGCAAAGGTGTTGGATACGTTGAAGTGTTTTGTGGGTAATTTTTATGGGCGTCCTAAAATTTTAAATTAAAAATGTCTCCAAGGAGAGAGTGATCAGTGATTTTAAGCTTTTGCAATAAATAGTAATCAATAAATATAAGATAATAAAATGTTTATTGGATTGGCTAAAACATTAAACAATACTTCAAGCTACTACAATTCTTAGTCATTCAGGTCAAACAGTATCAAGGAGTGTTTTTACACTAAACCTGTTTGGTATGGTTCAATCAGTGTCTGTATTTGGCTGTATATCCATTTAGAAATTTGATTAGGTTTGTGTAAACTGTGGTCAAGCCCCCCCCCCAAAAAAAACAACAACAACAACAACAAAACCCAACAACAACAACAACAAACAAACAAACAACAACAACAACAACAAACAGTGATATCACAGAGAAAGGTAGGTCTCTTCCACTTTAAAAAACCTCAAAAAACTCTCTGGTACAAAATATACCAGAGCATCCTTCAGATTATGTAATGCAAGATATATTACATTACATTATATTAGCATTAATTCAAAAGCTAAGTAACTTTGCATAATCCATTTGCTGATTATGGCAGGAAGTAATCCCCTATGTCATCATGCAAGATCATTAATCATGTCCGCATGTATGTATGTAAGTGCAGGGTTTATTTTTTGATATATCACATAATGGAGAGGTTTTTACACAAAGGTATGTCTAAGTGCCCATGCATGGTGGATATTTTTCCAACATGAGCAGGATTACAAAAATGTGTCTGTGAATATTAAAAACAGTGTTCTGGGGTTTGATAAGCCTTCAGACACATTAGGTACTCTGTAACTCCAAATGGATATCTGTCATTTCATTGTCTCCCTGGTTCCTGTCAACATCCACCCCTTTTTATGGAATTTTCGCCTGTTTGGCATAAACAAAGGGAGAAGCTTATAATAGAAGGATAACTATGAAAATTGATCTGTGAGATTTCATTTAAAAGGTTACATTTTGTCGTTTCTGGAAATGTTTAGCTTTAGGCTAAAACACAACCTACATACAATTGAACATGACTGAAAAAAGGCACATTGTTGCTCTCGTCTATGATATGCATATTTGGATAAATATGACTATGACATGGTTCATGCCAGGCCTATGCTTCACACCACATATGTTCTATGTCTTGTCAACAAGAAGTGGCTGAATTTCCACACCTCTGGTACAGTAGCTAGGGATGTTTGTGTTGTGTTGATGTTGTCATGTCACTGGTTTCCCTGAACCTTTCCAAAATGTGCCCAAAAAGCTAAACTGGGACAATTGCTTTCATTCACTTCTATGACACTGGAAACCACATTGAAGCATTTTAAAGACCATTAAACCTCTTACAATCATCTAAATATTGTGGAGGTGTTGGCCTTCCAAACTGGGAGCACTTGCTGTACCACTTGGGTTGTCGTGGGATGAAAAGAAATATAATATATATATATATACAGAAAAAGGTGGTAACAACTCCAATTTGTAGGCAGAAAACTAACAAAAACAAGCACACCCAACAACACTGCATAGGAAGAAAAGGAAATAATGTTCGTGTGGAAAGAAGTTTTAAGTTTGCAAACAATAAGCAATGAACCTGACACAATAATACTTGTGGAAAACTTGGGCTAATTTTTTTTTTTTAATCAAAAAACCCTTTGATTTGTTTGATCTTTAGAGCCTTATGGACTATAGGAGTATAAATAATTAAGAGATGGACACGTAATCAGACTTCAAAGGTACTTCAAAGGTAAAGAGTCAACACTGTTTTTGGTCTGTTTTGTTTACCGTGCCATGAGTTATACGTTGGTGTTCATGTTTTATGTACAATGAACTAAATGATTGAACATTGGAGAATCTAACAACACGTAGCATGTCCATATTGGCAAAAGTTTTACATTTATATCTTCATGCACAATGCTAAGCCACTTTAAAGTAGCTTGAACAGGTCGCTGCTGATCTGGTTGATGGAGGAAGTGTTTTTTACATAACTTACCCAACGAAACTCCAGGCAATGTTTGCCCACAGAGCTGTTTTTGGTGTGAACCCATGCTTAAATGTTCTATATGTGAGATTTTAAACATAAATATAGCATTAATATAGAATCAAACAAGTATTTTCTATGCAAAGATACACCAATCAGCCCAGAGCTAGCCCTGTTCAATGTGGCACCCTAGGCAAGATTTTGTATGGCACCCCCCTCTATCAGTGATTCATGTGCTGTAACAAGTGGTGTGTATAATAAACACTTGAATCAGATGGTCTTTAGTGTATCATGAAGTGCTTTATACACCTTACACTTCAACACACCCAATTCACTGATCAACAGCAGGTAGTCATCAGCCCCGCTATCCTTCTCACTCAGGGTACCAAAAACATTCATAACCCTGAACTCCCATGGTGCATTGCAGCACGACAGTTCAGTCCTGTGATTGGCTCTGTGATCGCTACAATAAGCTTACAAAAGAAATGGAATAGCATTGTTTTGTAGTAATAATAAATGGCCATTGCATTTGAATCAATGTGAGCTTTTTCAGCTCACATTGATCTTAAGAGTTAATAGTAATAACTAGTTTTAATATTGTAGCGATCGCAGAGGAAGTAGCAAGTACGAGACTGTTGTGCTGCAATGCATTATGGGAGTTCAGCACCTTGAGTGTGGAGTGTAGCGGGGTTCATGGCTACCTGCCACTTGTCTATAATAGTGTATATAATTTCTGGAGTGTTAGTAAGTGTCAACACTCAAAAAAAAAAACTTATTTCAGGAGATATTGAAAGAGACTTCTTCTGACTCCAATTTGAAACTACCTTGTAGCCCTGTTCAATTTAAAATCATTGAATATGATTATTTTACCAGTTATGTGGCGCCCCCTGGCACAATATAATTGCAATTTTGGGGTGCCTCCTGGGGAGCTGTGGCCTCCAGGGGGCGCCCCAATAATTTTGCCTATTGGAAGGGCTGGCCCTGGATCAGCCACAACATTATGACCACTGACAGGTGAAGTGAATAACATTGATCATATTGGTACAATGTGGTGTTCTGCTGGAAAACCTCGGATTCTGGCATCTGTGTTGATGAGACTTAGACACCCAAATAAACATTGTCCCAGAACAAGCACACTCCCTCATGAAAATGGCAATCCCATATGTTACTGGCCTACCCCCGCAGTAAAATGCACCCCACCACATGACAATAACATCAAACAATCAGGAACATCTTGAGGAACATGACAATCGTCCAAGATGTTGATTTGACCTCCAAACTTCCTATACCCAATTCTGATCAAGCATCAACAGGATGCAGTTACAATTTTACATATCACATGTCTTCTGGGTGGACAAGGTTCTGTCTCACTTTGTTAGAAAAGTAAGGATAAAGTCTTTTCTGAAGATTCTTCCTAGTTTTTCTGCCACTGCTGTTTGGCTTCTGTATTCTCCCCTGTTGGTCTGATGTTATACTAGATTTTGTTGCTACTTTCTGCCACATCCACAAGACACTAAAGCTTCCTGGAGATGTTTTCACTTTTTCTCTTTGGACCCAGTATGACTCAAACACTCAATTATCCCAAGTGTGTACCAGTGGGTGATACCAAAGGAACAGTCACAACAGTGCTTGTGAGTCTTCTGTAAACTGGAAGATTCCAGCCTCGAACTGAGGAAAGACGGTCCTCTGCTTTTATGTCTTCTCATCCAAACTTTATGTTGCTGTCCTGTGAATGCATGTGCTTGGGGAAGGCTTGCCTGTCCTGGACTTTGATCTTGATGCACATGTCATCCACATATCTACCCCTACGTCTGTGTGCTGTTTCCCAGAAACAGTTCAAAGCCCCCTTGAAAAGTTCAAAGTTTTTTTTCTTTTTTACTGTAATGTGCGAATAACCCACAGAGGATGAAATGTCTGAGACTCTTCACCATTCTAAAGAACCAATAAAGCTTTGTTGGATTAGTGGTGAAACATCTTCAAGATGAAACAGCGAGTCAAGTCTGATCTGATTTGGTACTTCTGGATGTGACAGATGAACAAACTAAACAGCAAAAAAAAAAAAGCAAAACCTCGGCAGAAGCTACACAGCTACAGCGGAGACTGATCTAAAATTATTCACATACAAGGAATGTTTTGTTTCCTGCTACATGAAGGTTTTTGTACTTCCAGAAGATAAGACAGCAGGCATGTATCAAGTGTTGCAGGTGATGCAGACTGTACGACATTAGCACCTGAGAGATCCTGCCTTTGTGTGAAACACGACAAAAGCAGATCTGAAGACACAATAACCAGATTCCCTGTCACTTTACTTTTTATTGTTGGGTTCACTGGCATCAAAACAAGAAGTACTCTGCTGCTGCCCTTTTAACAGATCTTCAACACACATGCACACATGCACACACACACCCACACACCTACCCACACACCTACCCACACACACCCACACACACACAC
>OMNN01100225.1:0-27596 GCA_900302755.1 Chromis chromis | reverse complement strand
AGCCGCCGCCGCCCCTTCAAGCTCCGCCTCAGCCGCAGTCGCACCCCCAACTCCAGCACCACCCCCCCAAACCCCAGCAGCTCCAGACTCAGCCGCAGCTCGACCCCGGCCAACAGCAGCAACAACTGCAACCCAACGTCACCTCCGCTTGAAGTGCATCTGCCCTGCTTCACACAGGGCAGGAAAAGAAAAAGAAGAGCATCTTCTCTGCAACTTATTACAAATTAGTGTATGTGAAATTTAAAAGAAGAAAAAAAAACTGTCTTCTTAGCCACCAGCTTGACCACAAAGTACAGTGCTTGTGAGTGTGTGTGCGTGTGAGTGAGTTAGCAAGCAAGCGAGACTGTGAATTGGTGTTTGAATGTAAGTGTGTGTGTGCATCTGTACTGTGGGCCTTTCCAGTGTTAATGCAATCATCTAGTGAGAGAGAGACGGAGGGACTTGGACAAAGTGTGTGTGGAGACAGAGCGTCGGGGAAGGTCGGGGTGTTTTCCCTTTTGTTTTTTCCATCTTGGCTGTGATCCTGGATCGATGGACTGCAGGGTTCGAGCTTGAGGAGAGGAGACCTTTTCTTGGAGCCAAAACCATCCTGCAACCTGACCTGCTCAAAGCGTGGCTGTGGAAAAACGAGGTGTTCGCCTCACGTAAGGGACAGACGGGGAGTGATTGTCAAAAGAGAGCGATTATTTTTTTAAATGAAATAACTGAGTGGGTAAAGGGGTATTTTTAGCCTTGCTGTTTCATGTTGTAAAGTAAGAACTGGGAGAGAGAGTCTGTTTTTCGGAGCGTCACACCGCTGCCGTTACTTTTTACATCAAGTCCAACCCTTGCATCAATCTTTTGAGTTCTACTGTTAAGTGTTTTTTTTTTATTTATTACAGGGCTGCTATTTTCATAAATGAACAATTTCATGAAACTTGTTTAACAGTAGCCCTTTTTGACTTGTTTCTTCTTTTTCTTTTACAGTGTTTCAACAGATTGGCCACACTTGCCAGGCAATGCTATATATATTTGTTAAATGTAGGCAAAAAAAGAAAGAAATTCTGACAAATGTTTAACACTAACGCAGATTTTACTCTGCAGTTGCCAATTCATAGCGATCAGTTTGAATGTACATTTTTGTAAAGTATTAAGAGGCGACTCTTCATCTGTTGACATCAAATTTTAACCTGCAGAGGCAGTTGATGAAAAATCAATTGTTGGTAGTTTATCTAAAAGTGAATTAGTATTGCCACATGCCCCTCCTTATTTACATTTTATTTCTCCATTGTTTTTCCTGATGGGGCCAGGGGGGGAAAAGCTGTGAAATCATTCAACATACTTTGTAACCAAAGGTGTAAATTGATAATTTTGAAATGCACACATGTATTTTTTTTTTTTTGTTACTTCCTCCTTCACAAAATATTTTGTTGCTGTTCAGCATGTTCTGCATGATCTGTAATCTTCAAACCACTTTCTTACCTCATTTTTATTCAGCACTCTTATTGTAAGATAGTCTGTGAACAGTGTAAATGGGGTGGAAAACGATGCGGAGCAGCGAGTCGACCGAGAAAAATAACCTAGTGTTACTGACACTAGTCACAGAAAAAATGAAGTGAGCCATGTTTTGTTCATTTAAATGGTGTTTGAATTTCATATGCCAATAGTTTTGTTACATTGCAAATTTTAATGTATTTAAATAAAAGCAATATTCAGATTCAAACAAATATGTCAGTTTTCTTTTGTTAGAAAGTTCCATAAACCAGTTTATTCATACAAAGACATTGCAAAATATTTTCTAGCTCGGCAGACATTTGAAACCTTTCACTGTTCATGGGTAAACCACCTAAAATATGTGCAAACTTGTGGAAACTCAGATTACTGTTTACAAATCAAGTTTCAGTGTATCCTTCCTTCCATTCTTAAACGCAACACCTGCACAGGATACAGTGCTACAGATGCAGAGAAGTAAACTTTCCAGATATGTGAAGTACGTCACATAAAAACCGTCACACCTGATCGCAGTAAATTAACAGGGAAGTGTCTGGTTTACATTTCACAGACAGATGGCACTGTTTGATTACAAGATTCAGATTTGAAGTGTGTTCAGCATCAGTGTGCTACAAGCTGATCTGAAGCTACACAACTATAAGAAATATTACAAAACAAACCTCTCGAAAATGTCAAAAACGGTTTCAGAACATACGTGCCATCCTTGCAAATACATAGCGGCCCTCTCTGAAAAGAAATACTTCTAATAGTGTCGACAGTTCCGAGTCCAAATGGGAAAAAGGCTCTTTGTTTCCCAGTTTAAAACATCCACAATACAAACAGCTGAGTACAATGATATGGACAATGAATGGGAACTTATTTTAGACAAAGTCTTCCATCAACACTTGCGTGCTTCAGTTCTCGCAGCTGACCAGTTGTGTACGTTGTACTCATCTGTCCCGTGGTTGCCCTCCCTCCTATTAGTAAAGTCAGTCAGTGGGTCAGCACTGTCCAGTCCATCAGAAAGGTGGGGTCACTGTGTAGGTCTGAGCAGGACAGAGGAGCTTTAGAGTGTCAACTCTTTTCTTTTCTCTCTCTGCTAACCCACAGTAACAAATCTGCTGCCTTTACTGGTCTGAGCTGTGGCGGTGCGTTGATCCTTTAGGATGCGGAATCGCTCATTCAGGGTCATCGATGTTTGCTGGGAAAAGAAAAGTCCAAAGAGAACAAGTCAACACAGCCAAGACCTGGAATCAAAATCACCTAATACCTATGTATTAGAGATGGTAATGAATAATTATTGTTAATAATTTAAGCAAATAAAAAATGTGAGCCAATAAGACAGAAGATGAGGGGCATGCATGTCAGAAACTGTACTGTAGGTTTGCTGTAGTACCAGGATGTAGCACCTCTTACTGTTTAATGAAATGGAGTTACAGGTGTGTTTGCTGACCGCCGGTAAGGGTCGCATAAAACAAGTGCACCTCCCTGCTCAGGCGTCTGGCGGTTTAGCTAGCTACTTGAGACTAATGCTAACACTAAACTACAATTTTCAAAGTCTAACAGGCAGAGAGCTGAGTGTCTGTCAGCAGAGAGCAGCTGCAACTGTTAGGGAGCAGCAGGACTGTGATGACATGCTTCCAACAACATTCAAACTAAAGTGATGAAGAGAATCAGCGACGGCGTGCTCCGAGTATAAATACATTTTAGATGTGACAGTAAATACTGACAGATTTTCTGGACTGATAAAGTTGCTGTGACAGTAACTGTATCTCAACTGAGCAGCTGTTTCCTGCAGCTGAACTAACATTAACTACTGTGAACAGTCACTATCATGTAGATCAGGTCTGAGGCTTATTATCAAACTACTGTAAAGAGAAATAATAAAACTACAGGTTATTTACTGTGTGTAATACTTTGGATTTCGTCAAGCCAATCACTGAACAGCAACTTCACATAAAGATATTATTTTATGCTATTTAATTTAAAATTCAAGTAACATAGCATTAGCTTTATCTGTTCTTCAAATCCTTAATGTAATAATATAATAATCTAACCTTTATTGATCCGCTTGGGGAAATTCCTTCTCTGCATTTGACCCATCCTATTCAAAGTTACCCTTAACTATACATACTAGGAGCAGTCAGGGGTTAAGGGCCTTGCTCAAGGGCCCACAGTGGTGGTGACTGGGACAAGAGGTCGCTCTCACTTTCCCACCTCAGCCTCTTGCCAGTCCGGGGACTCAAACCGGTGAACAACCGGTTTCAAGTTCACTTCACAAACCACTAGGCCACCACTGCTCCAACCATGCTGAATGGGTGGCGTGTTAGTGATTATAAAAGTTTTATCAGCACATGGAATTATTTCCACTGTATTTCATTTATTTCAATTATTAACTGATTGATTGCTGACGTGGCTGGCTACCCACTGAGGAAATGGTTTAAAATTTGCATTCTTCCTGTGTATTTAACCACAGAATTAATTTAAAGTAGCAGACTGACCGGTTTCCCAACACTGTTGATGTCAAATTGCAGAGGCACTCCTTTTGGTATTTTCTTCTCCACTGTTTCCACCTTAACAGGAGCAGAACTGGCAGCTGGAGGATGCAGAGTCCAAGCAGTGGGAGGCCTAGAAACAAGTCAGAGAG
The DNA here is from genome assembly GCA_900302755.1 of Chromis chromis. NCBI lineage: Eukaryota > Metazoa > Chordata > Actinopteri > Pomacentridae > Chromis > Chromis chromis. The sequence goes on along the minus strand of OMNN01100225.1, from coordinate 23,479 downwards.
GGTTAGGAATGTGACGGTGGTTGTAAAAACCATACCCAGTATGCAAATGTATTACATATATAATGTACTCATAGACATGTCTAAAACCAGTCTGTCCTGTAAGGTATCCTGCAGGGCTTGCGCACTTACTCAGGCTGAGTCCTGGCTGTAGGGTTGTCAATTGACACAGTCAGGATTCCACTGCTGCTTGTCGATGTGTGCCACCTGGTGGACAAACGGAAAAGGTGTCTCATGGTACACAAACAGCAGACACTGGCCCTAAAACTGCAAACAATGGTCCTCTTTCCCCTCCGAGTGATTCATATCCTCAATGCGATTTCCTCTTCCTCACATATGGACATAACAATGGTGCAATACAGACAATTAGGGAGTTGAACAACTGGAGCCAAAATAGAATGTGAGAAGAAAACTTACTGCCGTGTTTTGACAGGAGGAGAGCGGGGATTTGGCTTCTGCACGTGGGCTTGTACCTGCCAAGGACGTGAAGAACAAACAGTGATGCATTGACAGCTGGATGACAAGTCTTGAAGTATCCAGATTAATAGCTTTAAATACATGTTTTCTTAAATCTACATATGCAGTACATCTAACTGCTCTCAGTGCAATGCATTAACTTTAAGTACCTTGAGTCCTCTGTGAAAAAGAAAAGTGGCCTGGCGTGCTTCCCTCTGAGTCTGCTGGATAGGCGGCAGTGGTCTGCATGGATAGAACACAAAGAAAGCACTTAAATACAGCCGTGTAAACAGTGCAGATTGATCTAGATGTGCTGCATAAAGACTATACATAAAAGATAGACATAGGCTTTTGGTTTGTGAAGCATCACTCTGAAGCCTCGAGTTTGGCCACTGCTATCCTGATTTTTAGACACTGGACATGATGAACAAGGGGTGGATCTGACCGAGGACTCGAGAACACTTGTCAATCACAAGGTAGCCCCACCCAGTGCATCCCCTGATTTTACTCTAAATCAGGGGTGCCCAACCCTGGTCCTCGAGGGCCCCATTCCTGCATGTTTTAGATGTCTCCCTCTTCCCGATTCAAATGATCAGCTCATCATCAAGCTCTGCAGAAGCCTGATAACGATCCTGATCATTTGAGTCAGGTGTGTTGGAAGAGGGAAGCATCTAAAACATGCAGGATAGTGGCCCTCCAGGACCAGGATTGGGCACGCCTGCTCTAAATGAAGCCATAATTTACTAAATGAAAACATTATACTGTATTGATTGAAGACTTCTTTCTGCAACCAGAGGACTCGCCCCCTGCTGGCTGTTAGAAAGAATGCAAGTCTTTTCCACATTGGCTTCACTTTTCAGACCCAGAAGCTACATCTATATTATGTTCTCTATTGTGTGGTACAGTTAACAAAATAAAGTAGCAAATTTAGATCAGTCTTCACTCCTCTATGCCTGTTCAAAATACTTTCTCTCAGATGATTCTTCCTGTTTTCACCGTTTCTGGCTCTGATAAATATCCAGTGCCATCTTGGCAATTTTAAAAAAAGATAACATGTGGCCGCCGTATAGCTTGCTGAGTTAAGGCGTTACCATGTGGGCGCAGGTCGCCAGCAGCGGTCGTGAGTTCGAATCCGTCTTAACACCCTTTGCTGCATGTCTCTCTCCTCCATACCCCCTTTCACCCTATCTCTCTCTATCATTAAAAAAAAAGGGAAAAACTCCCCAAAAAATAATAATACTTTAAAAAGATAACATGACTTTCAAACCCGCCAGCAGGTTTTAAGGTGTGGCGGGTTAAAAGTTAGTCTTGTTTGTTGTAAAAATAGCACCACTTCAACAATTCTCTATGTATTCAGTGCACTCTGACACACAAGCATTATTTGGTGTTCTCACCGTCGCCGCAGCTGAAAAGGTCTCCTGACTGGTGTTGCATTCTGGCCTCTCTGTGGATCAGGCTGCCTGTACAGCCGCCTCTGTACCTCCGGCTTCCTGTACTGGGCTTCAGGGCGCTGAATGAAGGGCCTTGTTTTCTGTCTTGTTTTCTGGAGAGGGAGGTGAAGGGGATGATCTTTACTATACACTAGATTTACCCAGAGGCAAAAATATTTGTAGAAGCTGGTGCTTCTGCAAAAAAAAACAGTAAGAGAGCATATCTGATAGTTAGGTTTAGGGTAAAAGATTTTCGCTTTTGAGGTATACAATGCTAAATAGCAGCTGGATCACTCAGTGACTAACACCCCAGACCTTGGCATGGGAGATCGGTGGTTCAAATCCCGGTCAGGGCACAGGTATCCAGTGAGGACCCTTAGGCGAAGTCCTTAATGCTGCCCCGCCTACCTACCTATGTACGTCGCTTTGGATAAAAGCATCTGCTAAATGAAATTGTAACTGTAAATAATAATTACTGAAATTAAGTGTGACTCAGCTTGATACTTAAAAGCCTGAAGGTACTGGAAGACAACTGCTTCAACTCCTAAGAATACAGAAGGTAAAACATAGCTTTGATGAAAAATAAGAAGAGTAAAAACTTCATATTAGCATGTAAAACAGCTTTACCAATGTTTCACTGAGGTTTAATAGACAAAAAGAGAAAAGCCATTAGTGACTGTGTGGTGGTTCGTGAGAGCTCAATATTCAAACCACAGGGGCCGAGATTCAGATTGTGCTCGTCAAACCTTAAATATCAAAGCAAACAATTCCTGGATGAAGGAATCATTTTGTGGAGCAGACAGCAGGAGAGGCAGCTAATGAAGCAAGTCTGCTGTTCCTGGATACCAGACAGCGGCTGCTGATGTCTGTTGCCAGGCGACAGGATGAGGAGAAATCTCTGTCTCTGGGTGTGATGAAGGTCAGGTGGATGCAGGTCTTTACACGGGGCTTGCTTGTAGACTGCAAGACTGGCTTTGGTTACCATGGTCACAAATATTTATGGGAAAGTTTTTCAAAACTATCGGAGAGTCTTTTGTTTGTTCTTATTTGTCAGCAGTTGCAGGGAGGAGGCTGTGCAGTTGCAATGCAGCATGGCACCGCATGGATTAAGATTAATGGTTGGCTGAATTTAAATCCATCCATTATCTATACACCGCTTATTCCTCTGGAGGGTCGTGGGGGGGCTGGAGTCTATCACAGCCGACTCGGGCGAAGGCAGGGAACACCCTGGACAGGTCACCAGTCCATCACAGGGGTACACATAGAGACAGACAACCAAGCACACTCTCATTCACACCTACGGACAATTTAGAATCATCAATTAACCTCAGCATGTTTTTAGACTGTGGGAGGAAGCCGGAGTACCCAGTGAAAACCCACACTGCACAGGGAGAACATGCAAACTCCACACAGAAAGATCCCAGGCGTCCTAACCGGGACTCGAACCGGGGATCTTCGAGCTGTGAGGCGACGGTGCTAACAACCGAGCCACCGTGCAGCCCCCTGAATTGAAATATTTAACCTAATTTATTATTTGTTCTCCGCGCTTTAGTTTGTTTAACTTTCTTTCTTTTTTTTTAACTAAGACATGACGTGTTTTATGGCTCGCTTTTTAGCAGAAGACAGTTGCAGTTTGTCAGCGTAAGTAGTTGGCCTAAGAGTTGACGCCACCACTTTTTCCGATTACACTTTAAGAGGCTGCCAGCACACACTAAGCCAGGGGTGTCAAATCCTGGTCCACGATAGCCACTATCCTCCATGTTTTAGATGCTTCCCTCTTCCAACACACCTGATTCAAATGATCAGGATCGTTGATAATGAGCTGATCATTTGAATCAGGTGTGTTGGAAGAGGGAAACATCTAAAACATGCAGGATAGTGGCCCTCCAGGACCGGAGTTGCCCATCCCTGGCCTACGTGTTGGCTGGTCAGGTCGCTGTTGAGGCGGCCCTTATTGTCATTCAGTTGCGTCTCCAGTGAGTAAAAATGGTCTGCACTTATATAGCGCCTTTCTACTTTAGTGGTACTCAAAGCACTTTACAATGCGTGTCTCATTCACCCATTCACACACACATTCACACACCAATGGCGACAGACTTCCATGCAAGGTGCCTGCCATTGGGAGCAACTTGGGGTTCAGTGTCTTGCCCAAGGACACTCGGCATGTGGAGGGGCCGGGGATCGAACCGCCAACCTACTACCACCTGAGCCACAGCCGCCCTGCAGAAAAACTCCAACTCCCTTATTTTGAAAAGCAGCTGGTGATGGCCATCATTGTTCTGCTCTCCAGAAGACTGGGAGCTGGAGAACTATTCAAACCAGAACCTGCAGCAAGTGGAGAACTGGCTCATGTGCTGCTACATCAAGCTCACCAAGGCTACAGAGCAGAAAATGGATACCATAAAGTCTGCCCATCATGAGAAACTGTTACCAGTTGCACTCTCAGACAGTGGAGTTGGAGTTTGTGTACAGTATGAGAGGTTCACTGGAGAGATAGCTGACTAACACTGAGGACTGATACAGCAGCGACCTTGCAGATTATTTTGTAAACGGAAGATAGCATGGTGGATGAAGAACAGCGGTGAGTGGACCAACAACCTGATATAGGCGGAGATACAAACCACCACTTCTAGCCAGAACTTTTAAAATAAAATCAGAGAAAACAGGATGCAGAGGTTTGTGATTCCACCCTTTAGCCTTGAGCTGAAGTTACAGGTTTTGTATTTGGGTGACCATATGCACAACTAATCGTGATCACATGAGTTAAGCTAAATTTGAGGGGAGAACTGTGATTCACATCGTGGTCATGATTCTGCCCCAAAACATTATCATATGATGCTTTGGCCTGATCACCCACCTCTAGCTCAAAGGACACCCTAACAGCTTGAAGAGGTTTTTAAGTTTAATGTCTGGTCTCCAAAACAACCAGACACAAAAACACTTTCTTCCCATAGGTCACTAAACCTTTGGTTTACTTCAAGCATTAGCTTTTGCACATATCTATAGCTGTACATAACAAAACAGAGCCAAATTCCTCGTATGCATACTTGGCCAATAAAACTGATTCTGACTCCTTACAGACACAGTCTCAAAGGAAGGATTTACAGCAACAAATACCAACGGAAGACCAGGTCATACGGGTTACTCAGTCTCTCACTGTTGAGAAAACAAACTACTGGCACTGGCCACAAATGCAGGAAATCTCTTAAACTTGTCATCACTGTGGCTAAAACATGTGAAGCAGTATACTGCCCATTTCATAACATACAGGAGGAAAGGATTTCTTTTTACAAGTTTCCATTACACATAAGATCTCCACAGAGTGCTGTCAACTAGCAGAACAGGGACAGCAGCCACTGCAGCCCAGAGGAACACCTAGGTTTGTGTGGAAAGCATTTTATGACAGGTGCTGCCTTGAATAAAGCTTCACAGTTAGTCATTGACCCTAACTTTATTTTACCTTCCTATATATGATGATTTAATATGACCGCAGTGTTACCAAGTACTTTGCTGCATTCTAGCTTAATCTATGCAGGTACTCTGAGTCATGTTAGCAACAGTGGCTAGCACTGTCTCCTCACAGCTCGAAGGTCCGGGGTTCGAATCCTTCTGTGTGGAGTTTGCATGTTCTTCCTGTGTGGGTTCTCGCCAGTTGCTCAGGCTTCCTCCCAGTCCAAAGACAAGCTCAGGTTAATTTGTGATTCTAAATTATCTGTAGGTGTGCATGGTTGTCTGTCTCTATGTGTAGCCCTGCAATAGACTGGCGACCTGTCCAGGATGTCCCCTGCCTTCACCCTAAGTCAGTTGGGATCGATTCCAGTCCCCAGCGACCCCACAGAGGATTAAGTGGTGTATAGAAAATGGATGGATGGATGGATGGATGCAACAGGCCTTACACTTAACAGTTTGCTACCTGTAACATTTTAAACAACCATTTCTGCTTTTGGACGTTTGTCATGAATTTTACGCAGTTGCAAGTAGATTGAGTTTGGCATGTTGGCGGCTGGATAGCTCAGTGACTAACACCCCAGACCTTAGCATGGGAGATCGGTGGTTCAAATCCCGGTCAGGATGCAGGTATCCAGTGAGGACTCTTAGACAAGGTCCTTAATGCTGCCCTGCCTACCTATATGTATGTCGCTTTGGATAAAAGCGACTGCTAAATGAAGTTGTGACCATGTGATGACGTTGTTTTCCGGACGCTGATTTTGATTCGGACACCTTTTTAGATGCACAGTCTCAAAGGAAGGATGCACACCAATGAACACCTCTATTATGAGCAAATGTTCTTCTGTGCATCAACATTATGAGCCTACAATAAAATCTGGACTCAAACCAGTGTTGCCCATTTGGGTCTCAGGCCAATATTAGTAAGTGACATGACTGCAGTGTAGTTCGTTCTCCAGTACCTGGGTGACAGCTGGTCTGTTGAGTGTGCCGGTTCGTTTCAGCAGGGCAGCTGGTCTCCTCGCTGCCAGTCCTGTGATGACCCCCTGACCCTTTCGTCGAGCCGGTAGGGGTGGGACCCTTCTGTTTCTTAATTTAGGTGCTCCTCCTCGGGGTACACCACCTCCTGGTAAGTATAATATTACATATATGCAGAGCTGCTTCGATAGAAAATTTTAAAGAGCTTATCAACAAAGTAAACAACGGCACACACCTCTCTGGACTGGTCCTGGAACCGCCTTTCCTTGGGTTAAACGGCCTTTCTTCTTGACTGGTCGGCGGTTCACATTGGCCTGCCTCCTTTTTAACTGTTGCTCTCTTTTGTTCAACCGAATAATGTCATCTGTTGAAGTTATCACATGAGAAATGATCAATAAGAGCAGCTGGAGGCACAAATGGGAGCTATTTATCCAGTTTGGCTAGCTCCTGACAGCCTCCCAGTGGAGAGCAGCTAACATTAGCTAGTACTCTATTTTAGTAACGTTGGTCAGAGCTACTGAGCAGCTTACCCAAGGACATGTCGACTTTATCCGGGACCGCGGGCCTTTTCCCCCGACCTGCTGTAAAGTCACCTTTGTTCATGGCTAAAACCACGGCGAGCAAATCCCGAGTGCAAAGGAAAGATGTAGTAGTAGTTAGCAGCCGTGCTAGCTGTTCGTCACTGTCGAGGCTACGCTACAACAGAACCTGACCCTCCCCCGAACGTAAACGGCGCCGCGCATGCGCAGCGAAGACTAGCATTATGGGAATTGTAGTTCAATTCGATGAAAACAGTGTTACAAAACCTAAACAACAGCGTGCTCGTGTAACTGGTTGTGTAAAGGCAAATAGCGTACGTGGGCTGCTGCTGCTGCTTCTGTCTGTCGTTTATTTCGATTTATCTTCTTTTATCTTCGTATTTCTCCTAATTTGACCTTTTCCGGTCGAGCCGAATCAGCTTTACTTGAAGTTTTGTACCTCGTATGCTGCACTGTGTCTGCAGGAGGTATGTATTTAAAGGAGGTATCACCCCAATCGATCTTTACTTGAATGAGGGTTCACTAGTGTCGTCGTGTTACTAGCTTGCTTTGTGTTTAATTTTAATTTCCTAAAATTTCTGTCTTTAATTTGCAGTTTTCCATCATTGCTACTGTGTTAATTCACTTCCCTGCAGCTCATCTCGACTCTTGAAGCATCTCATTCACCACAATCCAAGGCCCAGCCCAGTAGTTTTCTTCACTAACTCATTCACCAGTGAAACCACCATGTCAGACAAGAAACGCAAGGCAACATCTGCACCAGCTGCTAAGGAGCCCAGTGCCAAGCAGCCCAAGGTGGCTCCAGTGAAGGAGGAGAAGAAGCAGAAGGCTGCTGGCTGGCTCCAGAGCCTTGTGCAGCAGCAGAGGTCAGAGAAAAACGACATGAAGTTCAACAAAAAGCGCCTGCGTTTTATATCTGATGCAGAGAAGATCAAGCAGGGCTCAGAGGGAGTCCTGTACTGGATGTCAAGAGACAGCAGAGTGCAAGGTAGACGCAGACCACAAGCATCATTAAAGCAATTAGACACATTTTTTGGCTTGCATGTTCCCCATGTCTCTACTGATTAAATGCTCCTTCTGTGTGTAGATAACTGGGCGCTGATTCACGCCCAGCGGCTCGCTATGAAGGAGAACCTTCCTCTGCATGTGTGCTTCTGTCTGGTGGTGCCCAAATCACAACTGTCCACTCTGAGACACTACAGCTTCTTGGTGAAGGGGCTGGAAGAAGTAGCAAAGGTATAAACTTCATGATTTTGACAGAAAAGTCACACATTATAATACATTCATTCAAATGATTATGTATTCAGTAAAGTTTATTTATATAGCACCTTTCACAGCATGATGTCACAAAGTGCTAAACAATGATAATAAACAAAAAAACAAAGCAACAGTAAATCCAAAGATAGATAAATAGTCATATTAAAAGTAATAAGAACATACCGATTAAAACCTAGCTCCTAGTTAGTGCGACAAAGGCCAGTTTTAATAAATAAGTGTTAAGTTCCTTTTTAAAAGCATGAACTGAGACAGCATGACAAATGTATATAGGTAGGGCATTCCAGAGGCCACAGCTTCAAAGGCTCGATCAACTTTTGTTTTTAGTTTGTGCGCAGCACGACCAGTAGATTCTTGTCCGAGGTCCCAAGTGACCTACTGGGTATATAACGTTGGAGCAGCTCAGAAATGTTAGCTGGTGTCTGATTGTGTATAACTCTCTATGTAAAAACAAGAATCTTAAAATGAGTCCTGAACCTAACTGGGAGCCGTTGTAGGGAATATAAAGTGGGTGTGATGTGTGACATCTTGCTGGACCTTGTTAGCAGCCTTGCAGCAGCCTTCTGAACTCATTGTAGACAGTCTAAAGATGAATTGTTCAGGCAGGTGAAGAGGGAATTACAATAGTCTAAACGGGATGAGATAAGAGCATGAATGATCATTCTAGCAGAGGCTGTCATATAAGGGAAGTTTGGCAATGTTTCTTAAGTGAAAGAAACGTGTGTGTGTTATTGAATTGATATGGTTTTCAAAGTACACTGGCTGATCAAATGTGACACTAAGGTTTCTGAGACTGCTCCTTATAGTGAAAGACAGGAATCCTGGGATTCCAGGAATCCCAGGAATCATCATTACTACCTAACATTTACAGGCATGGTTTTAGACTGAACATGGGGCACATTAAATAGAGGTCTGGGTGTCCTGATCCTTGAAAATTTGAGCATTAAACACTTAAATTCCTGCATTCTTGTGAATTCTCTATGCACCAATTTGTGATTCTTCTGCATCGATTTATGTTGGAATCGTCTTGATGTGAAGAAAGACTAAATTCAGACACAATGAGTAAACGTTATTGTGGTGTTTTTTTTATCCAAAATGTGGGGGAGACAAGGAGGAAGATATCCCATGAAATCTAGACCAATGCATTCAGCCTGCTTTCAGTTCATCATGTAATATAAGTATTCAGCAAACAATATACAACATTATACTGGTATTTACATTAAATGCAATATTTTAGTAATTAAATATTGATTTAATGTTAATAATACATATGACAGTATTGTAAATAACCCAGCACCAGTAACTATCTGGTTGACACTCCAACATAGAAACAACATACAGTGTTATGTTATTCAATGTTTTTGGCATTTTTTTCAATTGTACATAATCAAGGAACCTAAAAAAGTCTTAACTTTGCTCTTCTGCTTCTACCGAACAGGAATGTAAACACTTAGACATCCAGTTCCACTTACTTCACGGTGCACCAGGGGAGGTTCTTCCCGGCTTCGTGTCCGACCGTAGCTTTGGGGCAGTTGTGACAGACTTCTCCCCCCTCAGAGGGCCAGTACAGTGGTTGAAAGACGTCAGAAAGAAGCTTCCAAAGGAAATTCCCCTCATACAGGTAAAAAAGAAACCTTCACTATCATGGATGTGTTGATAGGATGTTCTATGCTGTGGTTGTTTTCTATTGTATATTTTTACCTTCCACAAACTATTTCCTTGCTTTATTTGTTGCCTTCATCACACTGTTTCACCAACTAACACACAGGAGAATGTTATTGACCTCATTCACATTTTATGATTATTGCCTTCATTTCTGCTGTCAGTATTTCTCCATTATCTCTTGTTTTCCTTTTATAGGTTGATGCCCATAATATCGTTCCCTGCTGGGTGGCATCACCTAAACTTGAGTACGCTGCCAGGACTATCAGGGGGAAAATTACCAAGGTTTTGTCTGACTTCCTCACTGATTTTCCTCTGGTAGAGAAACATCCCCACACTGCTACAAGAACCGCCAAAGTAAGTGCTGCAATAACCGTGAAATGAATAAACATCAATGTAAGCAGTAGAGAAGAAGTCGTGTATTTATGTTTTCTTCTGTTAAGTTCAAGGACTTTTTGGATCGGTTAACTTATGCGTTTCCCCCTTAAAATATTCATTGCTTTGGAGGTGTTTTCTAAAATCAATTCAAAGGAAAGTAAGCTGTTAGTGAGCTCATTGATCGGGAGTTTGGAAGTTAGACTGCTGCGAGAAAGTGCTTACTTTTAACCTTCAGCTGTCTCCTTTTCTCTGCACATTATTTATTGATGAGTGAATATAGACACTAGATTTTTTTGACTGTCCAGAAGTTGAAAATTTCTTTCTCCACCCCAGTTATTAAAGCTGCAGGGGTGTGCACTTTCGCTGCAGTCTTGTGATTGATATGCTGCTCACTGGTTTGAGCCTCCTGATATTGTGAGCGAGGTGAAAGGCTCCGAACTTTCTTGGCTGCTTTTGAAGTTGCCTCTGTAACACCACAGCGTATATTTTAGCTCATCACTGTCAGCTATGACCTCTGCTGAGTTCTTCTTCTCACCCTTCTTCACCTCACAGCCAGTTGACTGGGACAAAACTTTCGCCTCCTTGTCGGTCGACGGAACAGTGGGAGAAACAGAGTGGGCTAAACCAGGCACCAAAGCAGGGATGGCCATGTTGGAGTCCTTCATTGATGTACGTCTTAAACTGTTTGACACGCAACGCAACGACCCCAATGGTGCCGCCCTCAGCCAGCTGTCACCGTGGATCCGCTTCGGTCAGTACTGTCATGAAAAGTACAGTGGCCATGAAAATCACATGTTTTCGATGGCAAATTTGTAAAAAAAAATCTGTGTTTTAGGTCTTATAAATGTATTCTTTTCTCACTATCAACCAATATCTGAGGTTTCCTGTATGTCTAAAATCTTTGAGTGATTCAACTCAGAAAACATATGATAAATTATATCCTATCAGGCTTTATATTTGGTAATAGTACAATAACTGCTGCACTCTTTGCAGATCTGTCTAAGGCTTTTGATACTGTTGATCAGCTCAGACTGTTGTCATGAAATGGTTTTAGATCAAACCCGGTATCCCACAAGGATCTGTGTTAATGCCTCTGCTCTTTAATTTATAGATAAAATGACATTTACTTTCCAACTTAACATTTCAGTTCTAAGTCTCATCAACACGGATGCCAGAATCCAAGGTTTTCCAGCAGAACACCACATAGTACCAATATGATCAATGTTATTCACTTCACCTGTCAGTGGTTTTAATGTTGTGGCTGATCGGTGTATAAACGAAAGCATACACTACAAACTTATAGTGATTTTTTTGAGGTGGACCACTTTTTAGGTGGCTGAAATATCTTATGCTGCTGACCCTGTTTACAGCAACACATTGTTTGGCCTCCCTGCCAGCAGTCTTCACACTGGGGGGAAGCCAGCTGTAATACACTGACTACAGATCAGTACCTCTTACAACCTCACTTCAAAGAAACTGAACTATCCCTTGAAAACACTGGACACTTTAAACCACAGTGCCATTCATTACTCAACACACTCTGATTTTATGAAAAGATCAAGCTTTTTCTGGCATCAAGAAGACATCGGCATGCCTGTTTTCTTATTTCAACTCCTTACTTAAACAGATATTTAACATCCTCATTTGTCTGAAAGGCCGTGACACCAGATCCCTGGATAGTTTCGCTTTAAAAGATGCTCATGCTACGCCTCCTCGTAATGTCCATCTTTATCTGCCTGTTTCTTCTCCTGTGCAATCACGTTTTTTTTTTTCATTTTCCCTCCCATCAGGCCATATTTCAGCCCAGCGTGTGGCTCTACAGGTTCAGCGCAGCGGGAGGACAGCAGGTGTTTCTGTCGCCTCCTTCATCGAGGAGCTGGTGGTGCGCAGGGAGCTGACTGACAACTTCTGCTTCTACAACGAGAAATACGACAGCGTGGAGGGTCAGTGGAGATCTCATTAAAACTGCATCCCGTTCACTCCGGTGCCACAAGTGTCCCATTAGTGACATCGTTCGGATGAGTCACCTGCTCACTAGCTGAATTAATTTGTCTAAATTAATAGACATTTGGGCGACCTGATAGCTGGGTGGTTAGAGGAAATGCCACATGGGTGCTGATGCCTTTGAGCAGTGAGTCCCCCGATTCCCTGCTGGTTTTTCCATTTGCTGCATGTCACTTCCCTGCTCTCTTTCCCCCATTTTCTGCCTCTGTTCACTGCAACTGTCAAGTAAAGGCTTACAATTCTTTAAATAATCTTTAAATGAACAGAAAAAAAACAAAAAAGATTCAGCTCCAGAGGTTGTCTATGTATTTTCCTTCCTAAAATATTGCTGTGTGTGGTTCTCAGGTGCGTATGAGTGGGCTCAGAAGACCTTAAAAGATCATGCCAAAGACAAGAGGCCGTATCTGTACACAAAAGAGCAGCTGGAGAAAGCGAAAACTCACGACAAGCTGTGGAACGCAGCTCAGGTACAACATTTAGTATAGATCAAAGGGCTAGCAAGGTATGTTGAGCCTGAAGTCAGAGTTTTCAGTATCACGAAGGTGGCTCTCTTTTTACCTGCTAGATCACCGTGGTAGCTGATGCTGTGGAGCTAACCTGGTCCAGAGCAGGTTATGTTCAGAGTTTAGGATGTTAGACTTTAAACTTCAAATAAGAAGTTTAAAATCTAACAGCTTTAATGTGCAGCTATCAGAAATAAGGTCTGCATTGAACGATAAAATAAACAGTTTTCTACCAGTAGTCCTGTCTTACATCATTTGCAGTAGCAGCACTTAATACCATCATTCATTTTTATATTCTTCCATTAAAACAACCTGTTGACTGAAGCAGCTGCACATGATCGTTTCATTCTGTGAAGAACAAGAGTAACATGACGTGTTAAACGCCCCCTTTTATTGAAGTTTGAAGCAGAAAGCCTGAGTTAACAAGGAAAGTTGATGACCACCTTCGTGAAACCCGACTTAGACAAAGAAAGCCTGGATATGTCAAACTGGCTTCATGATACAGCCCTCAGATCTCTTTGTCCCTCTCATTCAGAGTGATTTAAACATATTTATTCACTAGTCTATGTTTGTTTTCTTTCACCGCATTAGTACCAGATGGTTAGCGAGGGGAAGATGCATGGTTTCCTGAGGATGTACTGGGCCAAAAAGATTCTGGAGTGGACTTCTTCACCAGAGGAGGCGCTCTCTATCGCTCTCTACCTCAACGATCGCTATTCCCTGGACGGTCAGGACCCCAACGGCTTCGTCGGTAACTACATTTTATTCATTTCAGCAAGCGTGTCACTTATTTAATCAGTTATTCTTGTTTTTAAAACCTCCCTGCTGTGTTTCCGTCCTGCAGGTTGTATGTGGTCTATATGCGGCATCCACGACCGGGGATGGGCAGAGAGGCCTATTTTCGGAAAAATTCGTTATATGAACTACAAAGGCTGCCTCCGGAAGTTTAACGTAGCCCAGTTTGAAAAAAAGTTCTGTCCAAAAAACCTCTGAAGCGTCACACAGTTTGAAGGATGTATACAGCCTGCATCTCCTACACCTTTGCCTCAGGGAGCTTTTTTTTTTTTACATCCTTTGTAAGCAGTCGATGCTTTATCTCTTCTTTGTTCCTCACTGTTTGTTTTGTCCAAAACCCTCCATATATTATTGCTTTGGTTGTTGCTTTTACTGAATATTTAAACACGTTCGTACTTTTCAGAATTGTAAGCCGTTTGGGGTCATTTGCAGGGAGCTGTTGTTGCTTTTTAGATTATGTTTCTTTATTAACACGAGAAAGAGCTTTTTATTCTGTGTTTGTGATGCTTTTTATATTAGTTGTGACTACTATTGTTTGTTTCATTTTACACAGCAGAGTCTGTTTGTGGTTACAGGTCAACAACTGATTCACAACATGCTGTTGCTGCTCTTTTATACAATTAAAGTCATATCAAACAAAGTTAGAAACCATTTTCTGTTCACTTATGTCAGTTTTTTTAGTAATTTTCAGTTCTGCCACAATAACGTATCCTTAAGACCTGAAAAACAGTATTAACAGACTGAACTGTTCTAAGTCACATTCACTCCCAAAATAAGTAGGACTTGCTTGTGTGTGAATCAAATTAAACTCAGCCACAGTTTTAAGGTTTTAGGTTTCATTTGTGTTTAATTAGAGGCTTTCAGCACATTAGCTCACAGATCAACACATTCAGCATAAACTGTCAGCAAATGGATGGCAAGAAAATATCCAAATTAGAGAAACTCACATGTTCGTTAATCCAAAAAAAGAAAAAAGGGAATTTTGTACAGTATTATAAGCTCATATTTTGATCAAGCTTATTCCAAAAATGCATAAATTGAGCTTAGATGTAATTAAACAGACACAAAACCCACTGCTGTCCAACCTAATTAACTGCACCCTCAGTAGTGGATAAAAACATTCCCTATAGGTAATGACGGGCTTAACACCAATTCGCAATTTACAATATGAAACCTCATCTGTGCTCTGAGCTCTTTTGTTGTCTGAGTCCATTCCTGGGGAAACAGATCCATCTCCCTAGATTGTGCTTTCTGATGCTAATTAGTTGAAGCTGCTAGTATATGGTTGTAGGGAATAAGAATATTGCTGTGTGGTGTATTACTCTGTAATTTACTGCTTTATGGTCCCCACAGTTCTGAGTTTCTGTCATACTTGATGTTTGCTTTTGCAAAATGTTGTGGATGGAGAATAAATCAGTTCCTGACAGGATGTTTGGATGAAAGGCAGCAGGACTGAGTCATATCAAGAACAAATGCTGAGATTTCAAACATCAGTTATTCTCCCTCGGGTATATTAACACTGATGTAAACTATTTCAGCAGAAATATATTCTGAAATGGAAAATGCAACGTAAGATCAGGGACAACTTCAGGGTTCCAGATCAGAGAGTAAATGGGAGCATGCTGAGCATCAGGAGACACGTTGGACAGCTCACAGAAAATCCCATAAAAGTGTGAGAGAGTTGCTATAAAACAGCCAGCAGTGGGATAAAGAGAAAGATAAATACTGCGGAAGTGAGGCATGTTAAGTCTGCAGTAACCAGTGAATTTTAGAAACCTTCCTACTGTGCATGATGCATATAATATAATCAAGCTTGAATAATATGGTTTTCACTTTTGTTTGTTTTAGATCTTTTCCTAATGTTTGAATGCTTTACATTGGTTCTGCTGTTTATAACAAGTAATTAAATGTAGGACCATAATTGTGCCACATTGAAATGGTGTGACCAGCATGCAGGTACATATCTTTTACAATCAAATTAATATGGCAGCAGTTGTTTACACATTCCTGCAGCAGATATTTGGTTTCTTATAGAAAATGATGCAGCTGATTCTTTATAATTTTACAACCACATGGCTGGAGCTGCAAAGCACTTTTCTGATGATCACAGTTGTTTTATGACATCAAATATTCTTTAAATTAGACTTAGGAGTCTAAAGCAATGCTAGCTAATACATGCTAACATTTACAAATTTGATGAGGCTTATGGGTGTATTTAGTTAGATACTCACAAGTCTGGACAATAGACATTTCATTTAAAACCACCAATGTGAATGTTGTGGTGG
This sequence comes from Chromis chromis, assembly GCA_900302755.1. Lineage (NCBI taxonomy): Eukaryota > Metazoa > Chordata > Actinopteri > Pomacentridae > Chromis > Chromis chromis. The sequence goes on along the minus strand of OMNN01100225.1, from coordinate 7,730 downwards.
CACTTGAGAAAAAGCGGGCCAACAAAGAATTTTAGATTCATCCTCTGGAGACCATGAATCTCACGCAAAATTTAATGAAAATCCATCTGATTACAACATACATCAGGCATAACATTATGACCATCTGCCTAATATTGTGTTGGTCCACCTTATGTGATCAAAAATGCTCTGAACCATTAGACATGGACCAGAGGACCTCTCAGGGTGTCCTATGGGGTCTGGCACCATGACATTGGCAGTGGATCCTTTGGGTACTCTGGCTTGTGCAGTGGGGCCTCTGTCAATCAGACTTGTTCCACTGCATCCTGTTGATGCTTGATCAGAATGGGGTCTAGGAAGTTTGGAGGTCAAATCAACATCTTGGGCCATTGTCATGTTCCTCAAGATGTTCCTGATTGTTTGATGTTGTTGCCATGTGGTGGGGTGCATTTTCCTGTGGGGGTAGGCCAGTGACATTTGGGATTTCCATTTGCATGAGGGAGTGTGCTTGTTCTGGGACAATGTTTATTTGGGTGTCTAAGTCTCATCAACACGGATGTTAAAATCCAAGGTTTTCCAGCAGAACAATAAACATGGAACCAGGAGGAGGTGTACTTTCCTCTCAGATCACTTGACTTACACTACACTACAAAGTTGGTCTGAATTTTTTTCCCAATAATGCCAAAAATACTTCTTAACCCAGCTTTAAAACCACTGACAGATAACACCGATCATCCTGTTACAATGCAAAGCTCAGCTGGGTTCTGGCATTCATGAGAATCTTATTTTGACACGTACCACCCACCTAAACATTGTTGTAGACCAAGCACTTTTCCCCATGACAACAACACTCCTGCCAGCAGCCTTCCTCATCACCACAATGTGTCCTGCCACACTGCAAAAACTGCTCAGGAATGGCTCAAGGAACATGACAAAGAGCTCGAGGCATTGACCCGCCCTTCAAACTGTGGAGATTCCAATCCGATCAAGCATCCAGATGCACCAGAACACGCCTGGTTTATGGAGGCCCCAATACACAACCCACAGGAAGGATCTGCTGCCAACATCTGGGTGCCAGACACCACAAGACACTCCCAGAAGTGTCATATCCATGCCCTGATAGGTCAGAGCTGCTTTGATGGTACACGGAGGAACTACACAATATTAGGCAGTGGTTTAAATGTTGTTGCTGATCAGAGTATGGTAAGCAACATACTGTATATTTACTGTAGGTGTGGTTCAGAGTGTCTTTTTGCTTACAGAATTGAGTCATTAGGGAGGTTTCCATCTCTGACAAACTGCTTTTACAGATCCTGCAAAATCCAAGTCCACAATATATATTATAGCATTTTTCCAGCCCTTAAAGTTAACTGTACACATATAATCTCCCTATTTGCACCTCTATGTAATGCCTTGTTCACACTGTGTACAATATATGATTCATGGGCCCAGAGCTCATGCACATACCCGGTGGATATCTGGCTCGTTGTGCCAACGGAAAACTTGACTGGGTTTACAGCAGTTTTTCAAAAAAGGCAAAGGAAAATGGCACTTATTACAGAGCAGAGGCAGCACTTTCTGGCTACACAGCAGCAGGATATCAGCGACAAAAACCAAGTCGATGAATGTCAGCATATTTGAAGCCACAGCGAGTATTGTAAGTTATGACACAACAGCCGTTTTCTGTATTCAGTTCACGGGAGGGCAGATCCAGCTCCAAATGCGGAGCTGCAGAACCAGCAAGCGAGTCCCCTCAAGTCAGCACATTTGGACCATCTGACACAGTGACAACAGAGAACCTCAGGGACACATTTCACAGCGACACGGGAAGTGTGTGTTCAGTGGAACCAAGGACCGAACAGCCTCACAAGGCTGCAAAGAGAGGAGAGGTGTCACTTTCTATTGATTAATCTGCATTAATAACCAGAAGCAGGCAGCAGAGAAAGCTGCTTTCACTGAGGATAAGGCCTGAAGGAAAGGCTGTCAGTTGTAGATTATTATGAGTCAATAAAGCAACCAAAACAGGCAGAAACACAGAGGCAGATTTATCTATAAGCATCAAGCTGCTCCAAATCTTCATCAATTCTTCAGAGCCAGCACTTCTCAGTTTCATGGGGAAAGTTAACTGAACAAAGATGAATATGGGCTGTCTCAGCAGTGTTTTCTGAACAAGTAAACACTGGCTCCGGTAGCCAGGCTGATTTACATACAGGACAGATGTTGTATCTTACTGCCACACAGTTAAAGCATTTTCCATCATGTTAAAGGAGCCACTTTTCAAACCAAAAAGTGATTCTTTCTTGACATTACCAGATGTTCAGCCGAGCACATCATCCCATGGGCCGGTGATGATACAAGCAAAAGAAGAGAGTCTGGGAACTGTACGAACCACCTCAAATAAGTTGTGTTTCTGTGAATAATGAAGGTAAACATCACCAAGTGGAGATGAATAAAGGCAAACACACCCGCTGCTGGGATCCGAGCTCTCTGAGGTCCAGGAGATGTTTCAGGGGGAGGACAATAAAACCACACGGTTCGTTTTCTTTCTGCTTGCAGTAAATACAGGGAGAAGGTGTGAAGGCTCAGAGTATTTCTATGACCTGCCTCTCCACAGGACCTGTCACGTGGCCTGCAAGCCTATAGCTGTGATGAATAGCCCTTATTTCACAACCCAACAAATGAATGTTGCCTGCACAAAGAAGGAAAAGATGACTGTGATATTTCCACCGGGGAGAGGAGAGTCAAGCTTGATAAGGAATGTTTTTTTTTTTTTTACCTGTATCTCACCTCATTTATACATATTAATCATGTTTCTGACAATGAGTCATAATGATAAATTGAATCTCAGCATTGCAGCAGAGCAACAGCAACTTTCAGTGAGGGTGTCAGCTCCAACATAGATTTACTCTGCAAGAGCTGTGGATTTATTCAAGTTTGAATGTTTGGTAGTTTTTTCAGCTCTCCACTGCGGTTCAACAAATCAGTCAGAGCTGTCTGTTAAATTGACCGATTCCAGCATCCCCACGCTTTATCTATTAACAGATCATTTGTGTGTTCACATGTTGATCAGCTCAGCTCCGCACTTTGGGCCAATGAGCAACGAGGATGAAGGAGCTCTGACTTTCTTCATTATGATGTTAATGAATTTGATCTACGGCAGCCTAATTACTTTAAATGAAAGCATTAAGAGGCCTCCGTCCTTCAGCTGCAGCACGAGGAGGAAGCAGCTTTGGGGCCGGATCTTTAAAGGCGTCTTCCAGCTCCAGTTTCAGTCTCACCACCAGCCCTTCAGCCACAGACTGATCCTTCCATAGCAACCCAAATAAACACTCCCCGAACAGCCTCGCCGCTCAAGTGCCAGGAATTCTCAATTTATGGGACGTTATAATCGGAAATATAATCTGACTTATGCAGAGAATTGTTTTTTATCAGGTCCACGCTTTTGAGCCTTTTGATGATAGAAAACTGGTTATTTTAAATGAGATTCAAATTTAAGTCTGCCTAAGCCACATAAGAGGCAACTGAAAAAGTTTCAAAGGCAAAGCAGACCTCTAACACAATCCTCTGCACCCTAAGATGAGATAAGGAGACTTGGTTCAGCATTTTTTCAGCTCGGGGCACCCTCTCAATTAACCTTAAACAAGTGATGCTCCCTGCTTGGCCCCGTCTCTCACTCTCTGACCTCTGGATGACAGTGAGGGCCGAGCTGGACAGCCTAAATGCTCGCTTAAAATCCACAGGGTTCTGTTGTAATCGAGAATCCAGGCTTCTTTCTGAGCCCGACCAAACGCCAGAAGTTTTCAGCGAGTTGGAAAAGCTAAAAAATTTGTTTAGGTGGAGGACATCCGCAGAGGAATCCTCTGAGGAGTGATCGAAGCCTGAGCACAGGGCTGGAGTTTCTGTCTGTCTGTATGGTAAGTGGCCGGCGTCATGTCTCCACTCTGCTGTAATGCCTTAACTTCTAAAAATAGGACTCAGCAATGTGAACTAAATTTAAAAAAAGCACCAGAGGAAACACACAGAGACACAAACCCCCACCTAGGTATGACTAATGAACACTGATAAGACACTGTAGCAGACAGAAAAACATGAGGGAGCAGCTCTTTTGCAAAGTTATTTTTGTATTTCAATATTGTTGGCCATGTATGGTAAAACTGCCGGCAGCTGGCTGACTAAAAACATCTTTTTCCAAATCCCAAACTACCTCTGTGAGGACTGGAAAGTAGTCTCAGCACAACACAAGACACAGAGAAGGGCAACAAACTCAAAACGTACAATAGGTGAAAGGTTGCATTATAAAACACTTGAACTTTATGTTAAGACGAGGTTATGAGAGACACGGGATGAATATTTGTGGGAGAAAAAGCAGACTACTCACCGTTGTGTGTTGAGGCACAGCAGTCCTCCTTTCCTACGCAACAGTAAGCAGAGCTCGAGCTGGTACGAGCAGCTTGAGAAGCAGCAGTGCTTGAGCTCCTCACACGTCTGTCAGCCACTCAACAGCTGCGTGCCATAAATCCGGCTCTGGAAGTGCCCTGACTAATCACCACGAGACGGCGCTCCCACTCCCCTGCATATCCACTCTGTCCACTCTCTGACTCCCTGTGCCTTTTTAGCCGCCCTACAGACATTTGAATACCATCATCAGAGTGTGAGAGAGAGAGAGAGGAACAGAGAGAGAGAGGAGGAGGAGGAGAGTTAACCATCAGCAGAGATGTTCAATCTCTCTCACACACACAGAAACATCCACAGTGAACAGAAGCAGCTGTTTGTCATGCAATCCACTGAGTCACTTTCACTGCCCAGCCCAGGGCTCGGTGGAGTCGGTGCAGTCTAATTTGAGACTTCAGTCATGGCTCTCTACATGAAGTTGAGCCGGGCTTTCAGATTACTCTGCTGGGTGACAGTGAGACCTTGAAAAGGGCAGTTTGGAAGTCAGAGGGGCAAAGAAGACAGTAAACACAGCAGTGATTGGGTTTGATGGCTTTTGAATTATATCAATCAGCTTTATGGACTTATATATATATAATTCAGCTAAATAAATATCAATAACAACATACACCGATCAGCCACAACATTATGACCACTGACAGGTGAAGTGATTAACATTGATCATATTGGTACTATGTGGTGTTCTGCTGGAAAACCTTGGATTTTCACATCCGTGTTGATGAGACACCCAAATAAACATTGTCCCAGAACAAGAACACTCCCTCATGCAAATGGAAATCCCAAATGTAACTGGCCCACCCCCACAGGAAAATGCACCCCACCACATGGCAAAGACATCAAACAATCAGGAACATCTTGAGGAACATGACAATGGCCCAAGATGTTGATTTGACCTCCAAACTTCCAAGACCCCATTCTGATCAAGTATCAACAGGATGCAATGGAACAAGTTTGATTGACAGAGGCCCCACTGCACAATCCAGAGTACCCAAAGGATCCACTGCCAACGTCCTGGTGCCAGACCCCATAGGACACCCTGAGAGGTCCTCTTGTCCATGTTTAATGGTTCAGAGCATTTTTGAGCACATAAGGGAGACCAACACAATATTAGGCAGGGGGTCATAATGTTATGCCTGATCGGTGTACATAATTCAGCTAAATAAATAGCAATAGCAATATATTATATATAAAAAGTGTTTTCAAATGATGGGTAATCCATGTAGTTATGAAATATTTACATCTATATTGTTAATGTGTTCTCTTGCTTGACTGATGCACCGATCAAATTAAAAATTAAGCCAGGACTGACTGATACACATATTGATTAACTGACTCTTTGGTAAACAAGTCCTGAAGCTATATGATAATATCTCACGCTGATGACTGCATGATGCCAGTGCCGGAATAAAATGGATAAAACTGAATTAAAGGAGCATTCTGCAGGATTAGAGTGCACAGACTTTAAATGTAAATATACATATCTAGCTCACTTTCACGTCAGTCATTTGGAGTCATTGTAGAAAAAACACAGTTTATACTAATGATACTAATGATATTAATGACATCAATGGTGGTTGCCTTATCTTTATGTGTCCAGGTAGCATACTTAACACCAGAACTCTTGACCGGAAGCAGCTAAACGGAACGCAGCCGTCATTCATTTACTCCTTATACTGACTGTAACATGTCAAATGTATGATTCATAACACCTCAGGCAGGTGCAACAAGGCTAACAAGAGACACCAAGCACATCTACACAGTCCTGAAGCTGCAGTCAGATCAAACTTAACAAGCAAAATGTGTCCATATGGCGTGGTCACAAACAGGAAATAACATGGGAAGGGTTGAAAGGATAAAATACAGGCGTGAGCATAGCTGCAGCAGTCCACTAGGTAGTTATTATGCAGCTGCTTAACACTTAAATCTGGTATGTCACTGCCCTTACACTCACTACAGACAATTAGCTCCCCTCCTTCTATGCTACTTATATTATATAGTGCAGTTATGAAACAGAAATGTAAAGATTATTTCCTGGATGAGAAGTCAGTCCCACCTTCTACCTCAAACTGATGAGACAATGGAGAATTTCCCAGTTTGTTCAGTCAGATTGAACTGAAGGCTAATCAACAAAAAAATTAATGGGATGCAAACGAACGACTAATGACGAGGTATAATCAGGCATAAATACTTAAGTCACCTGTGTGAGCTTACCATGGGTGTCCAAACATTAAAATCACATTATTCTGGTTTATTATTATATTATAAGTCTATATATATATCTGAGTATGTGCAGACTAAAGGCTGTATAAATGACACCTCTGTCTCTTCAAAGTTTTAAATTGATGCAGCAATTTAAAACTTTAAAAGAGTATGTAATATTATAGGGTCTAAACTTTAATATGTAATTTAGTCAGATAAATTCGTATTTTATATAATTTTGTAGGTTTCTAACCACAATATTTAAATTGCTCGGGTAAATTCACATCATGAATGACACCATATGGTCTTTAATTTAATATTTAAGCTTGTAAGGGACATTTGTATTGAATTGTTTTATCTCATTTCTCTCTGGAAAGCATTTTAGTTCAAGTACTGTTGTTTTAAATGTACTGTATAAATGACAGTGACTTTACTTAACTTTAATTAACATCCAACAATTTCTATTGAATTTTTCGTAATTGGTACACATACCACAATAGAAAAGGTCATGACAGAAGAACTATGAGCCTAAACATGTACGTATGAAACTGTGTTTAAAAGATAACAACTTATAGTTTCTAAACATGTGCGTTTTAATATGTGGTTGAAAATCAACTTAAAGGGGTCACCAGCGACCTGGTGGTCGATTAGAGGTTTTAAACTTATATGTATTTATACACTGATCAGCCACAACATCATGACCACTGACAGGTGAAGTGAATAACATTGATCATTTTGGTACTATGTGGTGTTCTGCTGGAAAACCTTGGATTTTAACATCTGTGTTGATGAGACTTAGACACCCAATTAAACATTGTCCCAGAACAAGCACACTCCCTCATGCAAATGGAAATCCCAAATGTCACTGGCCTACCCCCGCAGGAAAATGCACCCCACCACATGGCAACAACATCAATCAATCAGGAACATCTTGAGGAACATGACAATGGCCCAACATGTTGATTTGACCTCCAAACTTCCTAGACCCCATTCTGATCAAGTATCAACAGGATGCAATGGAACAAGTTGGATTGACAGAGGCCCCACTGCACAAGCCAAAGTACCCAAAGGATCCACTGCCAACGTCCTGGTGCCAGACC
>OMNN01100221.1:0-29146 GCA_900302755.1 Chromis chromis | reverse complement strand
ATATTGGTACTATGTGGTGTTCTGCTGGAAAACCTTGGATTTTAACATCCGTGTTGATGAGACTTAGACACCCAAATAAACATTGTCCCAGAACAAGCACACTCCCTCATGCAAATGGAAATCCCAAATGTCACTGGCCTACCCCCACAGGAAAATACACCCCACCACATGGCAACAACATCAAACAATCAGGAACATCTTGAGGAACATGACAATGGCCCAAGATGTTGATTTGACCTCCAAACTTCCTAGACCCCATTCTGATCAAGCATCAACAGGATGCAGTGGAACAAGTTTGATTGACAGAGGCCCCACTGCACAAGCCAGAGTACCCAAAGGATCCATTGCCAACATCCTGGTGCCAGACCCCATAGGACACCCTGAAAGGTCCTCTTGTCCTTGCCCAATGGTTCAGAGAATTTGTGACCACATAGCGGGTCATAATGTTCGGTATATATCCCAGCGTCCCTCTGCAGCCATCTGCAGCTCCAACCCTCCCACAACCAACTTCTGTTTAATTCAAGTAATGCATTTATCTACTGCTGGTATTTTGATGGGGGTGATATGAACAGGAAAGAGCCACTAGAGATGCCGCCTCACAACATTTAACAGCGACCACTATTTGACCTCATTACATCAACAAGCACAGAGCATGTTTTCCTTTTTGTTTGCCGTTCACTCAGCTGCACAGCGAGAATCATCATCATACAGGGTGTTGTATTTGAGCAGTGCAAAAGTATCTGCACTGCAAACTCAACTGATGATTATTTCTGATGTCATACATTATCTGACAGTCATGCAACAGTGCAATAGTTGTGAGACAGAGGATGCATCATGGCTGCAGTATGGGTGGAGCACCCATCTGTCCAGTCAGATTTCTTTGTGACACCACCATGAGTGATTGCAAGGTCATAAACTTTTAGTACTTTTCCCTCACTTTGCATGTTTATGACTTTTTTGTTGCTTTCAAGTGAAGCTAAGAAATATGTGTGAACCAGACCACATGCATGCAGCCAGATACAAAGACGACTGTTATAATATACATTATACGAGCTATCACATAGAGTGAACCTGTTTGTGTGCATCTGTCTTATATCACAATACAAAATGAAGTGAAACATGGTTAAAACATTATACTGGTCAACTGGGACTGCAGCTAACAAGTATTTTCATATTTGATTAAGCTGCTGCATTGCTTGATTAATGTTTTGGTCAGTGAAATGCCAGAAATTAGCGAAAAATACCAATCACAGTTTCCTACAGTGCAGTGCAGGTTCCTTAAATCTCATTTTCTGATCACAACATGACAGAGAAAAGCAGCAAAAACTCACAAATAAGAGCCTGGAACTATCAAAGATTCAGCAAATTTGCTTGAAAAAATCAACTCCAATTATAAATCAGTTGCTAAACCAACAAATAAATAACATTTTCCAGCTCTATAGTCTCCTGCAGTCTCTGTGCAGCTCTACAAAGTAGCATCAGCCTGCTTCTGGCTATCAACCGTTACTATCTCAGTCATCTCAGGACACCACAGGAGTTTCAGCACAATGCAAAGTGAAATTCTACAGATCAGTCACTTCCGTTCAATAATCACCGAGCGCTCCGCGGAAGGCATTCGAAGACTACATTTACATGCAGACAGTAAAAACAGGCTATTGGGAGATATCAGGTTAAAGCAGGAAGTAGGAGAACACGTGTCTATGCGCTGCATCACCCTGATAACTTTAAACCTCACATTTACACACAGATGGTCAGTAATCAGATTTCCCTGCTCTGGCCTGGTATATTTTTGAGCCAGTGCGGGCATGTTATTTTCAGTGTATTAGTGACAAACGAAGCTGCAGCGTGAAATGTGTTTGTGCAGATTGGATTTAATTATTCTGCGCACAAGGACACATGCAGTAGCAACGAATTATGATCTTTTCATTCATCCCACTGACCTAAAATGTCAAGTTTTCAGAGGACAAAAAAGGGAGGCTGCAACACACTGCTTCATTCACAGCCCTACATTGTGCAACATTGTCACAGTGTCAAGTCTTTGTCATGCACTTGGATGCCTATTAAATGAAATCTGTTAGAAAGCTGGCTGAGAGTAAACAAGTTCAAAAATGATGTTTTCAGCTGCAAGCGGTGTTGGCCTGGTTTTATTCCCTTGATTAACCCTCCGAACCCCAAGCGGTTTCTGGGCATGTTTTGCTTCTGTCATATTTTTACCCACTGTGGGCTCATTTCTTGCTGCACAACCATGGCTTAAAGGGGAGAGAATTGAATAATAATAACCTTTATTGATCCCCTTGGGGAAATTCCTTCTCTTCATTTGACCCATCCTTTTCAAAGTTAATCTTAACTATACATACTAGGAGCAGTGGGCTGCTACGGTGCAGCGCCCGGGGAGCTGTCAGGGGTTAAGGGCCTTGCTCAAGGGCCCACAGTGGTGGTGACTGGGACAAGCGGTCGCTCTCACTTTCCCACCTCAACCTCTTGCTAGTCCGGGGGCTCGAACTGGCGACCCACCACTTCACAAACCACTAGGCCACCACTGCTCCCATAATGTCATTTGTGCCGTATAACAAACTTATAACGCCACCATCATATAAAAAGCAAAAACATAGTTGAATTTATTGTTATATACTTAACAGAAATTGAAAGATAATCAACATCTACAACATTGTTCCAAGTGGTTCTACATACTAGAGATATTTACTACTTACATTTTTATCACTGCTACAAACTGTGTTTTCCACACTACTCTGTACATTAACTCTAGATAGATGTAACTTGCTCCACTTATGCTGCATTTGCATTATTGATCAAGTATGTTTTCCTTTCCCTTTCAGTCCCTTTAATTTGTTTCTATACTTGTCTGCTATCTACTCTGTGTAAACACTGCCTGCAGTTCAGCAGAAAAGTCCCTGAATTTCTGCCACATGGCTGCTGGTCAAAGCTGAGTCATTCATGGCTTCTCACATTGCCTAGAGCAGGGGTGCCCAACCCTGGTCCTCGAGGGCCACTATCCTGCATGTTTTAGATGTTTCCCTCTTCCAACACACCTAATTAAAATGATCAGGATCATTATCAGAGGGAAAACATCTAAAACATGCAGGATAGTGGCCCTCGAGGACCAGGATTGGGCACCCCTGGCCTAGAGGAACACAGGCTTTTTTCTTTGTTTTTATGGAATCTGGCGCAAATTTCGAGGATTTTTCTAATATTATTTTGAGGAAATATATACATTTTAAGCTTGGATTTTCTCAAGAGAACAGCACGTTACAGATGGTTAGTACAAAGACTGACAATTTCTTCTGTTTTTACAGTTTCTGGCTATTTTTTACGAGGTAGCATGCCTCTCAAGGCCGCTTGTATCGGGGTTTAAGGTGACAGACTTGTTTATCTGAAGCTAAAAAAAAACCCTGATACATGCAAAAAGCCAAATGTCCAAACTAATCCAGTTATTTAAGAACACAAAAACAGTGTGATTAGTTGGAATTACTGTAATATGCCTTTGTGCAGTTGCAAAAAATGGTCATCGGTATTATTAATGCCACCATGGAAACTATGAATATGATAGGAAGGAATAGAGTCACTGCAGGGAGGGCGTGGATGATCAGGGGAAAAATATGGAGGGAAGCTAAGTTGATTAAGTATAATTTATGTAGTGTAAATAAACAAGTTTGCCAATGTCTCAAAATGACAGCATCAGCAAACTCTTATTTAACTAAAATTCAACTTGAATCCTTTGTTTATTATTTGTCTCTACTACCACAGATAAAAACTGTGGTTGATTTTTTTTTTAGCTTCTGAAAAGGGGCATTCCAGAAAAAGTCTGAGAACATTGCCTTGAGTCTAGACTATTTCTAAACCATGCAGAGGACGTGCATGTGCTTCAACACATCCTTCAATTGTGGGTATGTTCACACATGCACGTTCCATGGAGGCACTCTAGAAAATGTGATGTCGATCTCCTGACGGCGAGAAGAAGAGCTCCTTTGTTGTATTTGGCTGAACACCATGAATAAGTTAGGACAAAAAAAGGGAGGAAATGATTTGCGTGACCAGGCTGCAAGGATGAGGACTTGGATAGTCGACAAAATTTATGCTATGTGGACTTTTGCAGCCAAGAGGATGCAGAAACCAAAAACTGTCTGTTCCATTTTTTTGCATGCAACATAACAATCTTAACAAAATAAATGTAATTTGTTGTAGTTTTCATGCATCAATCAGTCTTTAAAGCTCCTGAAGACTTTATTTAGAACATTAAATATGAATATTAACCAACTATGGCATAAATGTTGTTTATTTAAGGTCCCATCACTCAAGAATAAGTTGTCAGAGTGGACGTTTTTTAAGGTTGATATCTTACATCTTTCAAAATATTCAGTTTGACAATAGATATTCTAATAAAGATATGGATTTCACTGGATTTGTGAGTGAAGACGATGTTCAAGAGAAAAACAGGTCGGTGTACATGTGTGGGTTAGAAGAAAAAATCTGGCTCGAGTCCGAACTGTGCAGAACACAGCTCCCGGTCATTTTTTCTATTATTCATGGAAATCCCTATGCAGCCAGTCAATATGGATTGTTCTGTTGCACTCACCATTATGTCCCCTTTGCACTCGTACAGACAATGGTGGGCTAACTCCTGGTTGGTGCCTCCTCCACACAAAACGCTGGAGCAGGCCAGGTGCATGAGGTCTTCCACTGAAAGAGACAGCGAGTGTGAGTAACACCGATAAAGTGATTCCCAATATTTGCATTTGGGGTTTGCTAGCAAAAGAATGAGGATACATTATTAAACTGATATGATTACCCAAAACTCGCCAGCGGTTTTGAAAGGCATGCTATCTTTTAAACAATCACCAAAATCATACCATTTGTCAAAGCCAGAAACTGTATAAACAGGGAGAATGTTGGGATTAACAACTTCCTGAGAGTCCATGAACTAATCATGTGTGCTGAATAGTTCTATTGGGAAAAATGAACCAAATCTAAGCATAAAATAATCCTGATACTCCATCAAAATCAATTTAGTCTACGTGCCTAATTTAAAACCACGAAATTCTATAAAAAAAAACTAAAAACTATGTTCCTCAGCACATCCACGAAGCCACTAGTGACTCAGCTGCAACCAACAGTCCTGTGACAGAAATTCATTGACTGCTCATCTGAACTGGGCTGAACTGCAGGCTGTGTTTACACAGATAAGAGACAAGTATGGAAACAAACTGAAAATGTGAGCAGTAAAACATCTCTAGTATGTAGAGTTTTTTTGTGGGGGAGAGTTTTTCCTTTACTGATAGAGAGACAGAGTGAAATTGGGGGTAGAGAGGAGAGCGACATGCAGCAAAGTGTCTTGAGCCGGACTTAAACTCATGACCGCTGCTGGGGGACTGAGCCCATGTGGTATCACCTTAACTCAGTTAAATAAACGGCGGACTAGTATGTAGAGTTACCATTTTTCCCAGTATCGATACTGCCTGTGGATGCTTGGAAAATATTGTATATTTTGATTACTTATTCATTTTTCGTATAATAAATAACCAAAGAAATTGAACTTTAGTCTTTGCATTTTTATGATGAAGACATTTACAAGTTCTCCCTACTTCAAACAACGGTTGTGCTGTTTCCATAAAGGTGGAGGACTTTATATCGCAGTGAAAAAATGAGCCCACAGTGAGTAAAAAAAGAAAACAGCAAAAATGTAAAATAAGCAAGTAAATAGGAAATACCAAAAAATGTTTCAAGTTACAGCGAATTGTTAAAAACACAGAAAGACACTTTTGTATTTCACCTACAATGAAATGCTAGACTATCTACTTGGACAATAAAACAAGAAACTAAATCAGATTTGTTTTTGGTAACTTATATACAGAACAATAGCATTCATTTATTTTATTTTATTTTGCAGTATCCAACAAATAATCATGTTAATTAATCAAAAACTACAGAAAACATAACTTAAAAAAACTAAAATTAAAACAAAAATGAAAAAAATATATAATCTTGGTCCTGCACCAACCATCTGTCTGCCAGTTTCAGGTGATTCAATAATCCTAAATCAGGTTGGTTTTCTTACCTTTCTCATGGAAGTCAGGTTTTTCCTCCATTTCGTTCAGCGGAGCCCAGACCAGATCCGCACGATGATGATCCAGCTCAACAGCTGACCGCTGCCTCAGCTCTGGCACCTCCGCTTGGTACCGTGACCCAATATTTATCCGTCTGGGAACAGGACATCAGTGTTAGCCACAAGGCTGGAGACGAGGCAGTTTGAATCTCATTTATTCAGAATTCACCAAGAGCCTCTGCATTTAAACAGTATCTTTTTTCACTGTTAAATATTTCAGTCAAGATGGCATTTACTGTATAGATATCGAGTTACGTTATAGAGTAAAGCCCTTGTGTTATTCTCAGATCATGTTTTAATTTCCTTGCTTCTCTTCCTGCCATGTTCTTTAAATAGGCACACAGAAATTGTTGAGCCACTCGGCTTCTGAGCACTGCAATTCTTGGACTGTTAGGAGTTGAAGCATGTTACGCAGCTCCCTGGTGTTTTCAGCATGATTCAGCAAAATGCAAATATCTGCTTCAAATTTTAAACTAAATGCTCTACTTGAATTGACGGAACTGTCAGTAAATGGATGCTTTCCTGTTGTTCGGTCAAGTAGGAAAAAGGGCTAACAATCTAACAAACGCGTGCAAATCATAGAAACAATTCTCTAAAAACTTGTGAGTCAATGAAAACCAGATATCTTAGTACTGTGATTATGAAAATTATGGCTCAAACACATTGTTCAAGGGTATCCCCTCCATCCGCCCGCATTTCCTGCAGTATTTCCAGCCAAGTGTGTGTGTGTGTGTGTGGATTGGAGCAGCCTCCCCCAGGGAAGGTGGGCCGCTACAAGTTAAACTGCGATGGCTCTTGCTGTGTTTGGGTGTACACCAAACCCATCTGAAAGCATGATTTATGAGAAGCTTCACTAGCTGGTCCCTGACTAACTGCTGAGCAGCTGGCATCAGTCAGGCAACAGCTTGCACAATGCACTCCCATAAACTGCATCTCATTCTCGATGCAACTACACAAAAACATGTTACATTTATGGAGTAACTTGGCTGCTGCCAGTGTTTTACCGAGGCTCTCATTTGGTTTACTCTGTTTCTTCGCACTGCTGATACCCTTCACCGACTTAACTTGAGGAAAAATTGTTATTCTTGAGATTTTAATGAAATGAAACCACATATTTGACACCATCTATGGTCAGAACTTTTCTGCTAAAGCCATTTTGTGTTTTTACATTCTGTAATAACCCCAGTACATGATAGTTTTTACTGATAGTGGCGGAGTCTGCCGCTCTCGCACTGGATTTAGATTGTTAAACCTGCCTAAGTGTGAGGGATTCACAGGAGAGCATGCAGAATGTGATCCAGCTCAGTTTTATCTCACTGCTATCACTCTCACTGTCTTCACACTGTGTCAGGGCTGTATTAAGTGGCTTCTAACTGAACATTCGCTGCTGCTGCCAACCCACATTAAAGGTGTTCAACTTGTAAAATAACAGGGTAGCTTTGGTTGAGAAGCAGCCACAGTATACTTTCAAAGTTATCAGAATTGCTAGTTATTGTTTTAGACATGTTTATGGACAACTAATCCTTTACAACTTTAAATGATTTAACAAGGAAGTAATGGACTGTGTTAAAATGGACCTGAGCATGCCAGTTATGATTCAGCTATTAAAGTATCCTGTTTTTGTATTTGCGTATGTAAACTTCACATCCTGGTTTCAGAAATCTGGATAAGCACTTATCCTGGTTTTGAGAAACCTAATTACACTAGCTGGAGCCAACCAGATGCACAGGCGTGGCTTGTACACAAACAATCTCCATGGCTTCTTCCACTGTAAAAAAGCGGCTCAGAAGATGCATACTGTCAACCTTAAACTGGTGAGCAACCAAGCGATATTCCCCACAACTGCCCAGTTTGGAAAAAACACTTGTGGTCAGTCTCATCAGTAACAGGGTCAGTGGTTGTACTGTTGTTTCCACTGGACTCATTAACTGTGTCATACAGCTTGTTAAAGGATGCCCTACTCATATGGAAAAATTCTCTCCATTCGTGGTCACTGACCTCCAACATGATCACCACATCCTGCCTGTGCTAGTGTTGAGTCCACTATAACCAAAGTGAGACTAAGTCAGTTCAGATTATCATTTCATTTATCGGAATGTCAGACCAAATTGCTGTTTTCTCACATGCGCATGCACAAACAACATGCAGTAACCTGGACACTAGTAGTTATGATGTATGCAGGGACATCAATAACCAGATTATCTCTGTGCTCCATGTAAAGCCATATTCTGAAAATGGTCAAAACCAGAATAAGGCACATAAATACAATCACAAAGCGCTGAGCAGCAACAGTAAGATGATGGAGTAGCTGCAGGTTACATGCTGCAGGCCTCCAGCTCCTCATAAGGGTCAGATTGCATATCATTCACTGTGAGTCTGACTGCTGCGTAAACAGATGCACTAGTTCTCCTCTATATCTGACAAAGTAAGTACGTGAAGTAACCATGGGATGCACCTAAACTAAGGATGCAAATTTTAAATAATTTTCTTAGCTGATAGTCTGCAGCGTTATCAGTCAATAATCTATTAATTGTAACAAGTAAAAACTATAGTGCACAATTTTCCACATGCTAATAAAGCTATATGAAACCACAGGCATGTGGCATTCACTGCAAAAGCATATTATTAACCCTAGACATTTGATAATAGAGACTCTGCCCGGTAAACTCCAGCTCAACTTGGAGATGTTAGCTCTGGTTGGTGGTCATTAACCGTCACAGAAGACTTTGTCATGGTGGCCTGTTGTTAGCTAAACTCCCACAATGCTCTCTGCTTGCCAACATGAACTGCCTACAGCTAATCTACAATACCTTTTTCTGACATGCACGTCCTTCGTATTCTGCCTAATTGGTTAATATATTTTTAATCAGTCAAATTATTAACAGCAATTAATTAATTAACAAATAATCATTACCATCCCTACCCAAAACCCAACAGGAATGACATTTTAAGGATTGTAACTTTAACATCCACAACAGCCACATACGGTGTATTGCTAACACTGCATATGTGCCCATTCTAATCAATTCCCAACCTTGTTATAATGTTAGCTAGCATTTGCAAATCACATTGAAATCAGGTTTTCTGAATAACCAAAACTGCATTCTCTATGCATATAAAGACCAGACATACAGACCACTAATGTACTTATTGTCATTAGTCTACAAACAGCTTTAGGGCTTTCATTTTTTGAGTTAATATGGACTTGTTATGACAGGATGCATTTTATTGAGGGAGACATTAGGCTGCAGAGTTACATCTGAGGACGAATGCTGGCACTAATGTCGGCTGCGGATGACGGGGTAAAAAGATTCCAGTGGTAACAGCGGCGGAGATGAGGGCCGCATAAAAGGATGGGTTTAGAATTTCAAGAAGTCTGCGTTCTCCTTCAAGACATTTCATGATTCAACCCAGTGTTATGGTTTAAATAATTGATTGCAGAACTATTACTCCGGCTATGATAATGCATGCTTTAGAGCGCTCATAATTTCTCTGAAAATGACACTAAAATCTCCAAACCCCCACCATTTTCATAATAAAAGACGACGAGGGAACTACTCACGGCTCGATGCTGACTGGGGTGACGTCGGTCATAGGAGGTAAAACTGGCGGGGTGATGTCGCAGCTGTCTAGAGGGGCAGCAACACAAAATGTACTCAGTGACTTTATCGAAAACGTTATAGTTTCATGTAGGACACAAATGTAATAAAAAAAAATCTGTTCTGTAGGCTTGAAAATACACCGAAGAACGTCTATCGAATACTGATACAGCAAAAAGAAGGAATTACTTACAACCATTCTTATACTTTGATACAGGATGTTATTACCAGATGTGCATATGTAGTAAGTGCATATGGCTTGTCATAAGGAGTTAAAGTTTCATGTAGGACACAAAATGTAAGAAAAAAGTCTCTTCTGTAGCCTTGAAAATACACAGAAGAACGTGTATCTAATGTTGATACAGCAAAAGAATGACTTACTCAGAACCATTCTTATACTTTGATACAGGATGTTATTACCAGATGTGCATAAAGGCTAGTGTATGAATTTCTACAGCTTAAATGTCCTCTGGATTCTTGTCAACTTTATGTTTTTACTTACTGGAACGCAACAGGCTGCGGGTGGCCGACTTGGGTGTCGCTGGAGGCGGCAGGCCCGGACCGCCGGCTGCAGCAGCTGCAGCAGACGACAGGAAAGTTGAGAAGTATAGGCCAGAGCCTTCACGAACAGGGCTGAGGATCGGCGGTGGCGTGTAGGGAGGCATGGTGAGGGGGTTGTCGACGAGCCGTACGGGGGAGCGCAGGTGGCTTTGGTAGGGGGTGATGCTGGAGTAGACGGGCGGGGCGATGAATAAACCCGGTTTAGGTGGTGGGATGAAGAGAGGCTCGGGACGGGGACGACGTTTGGACTTCTTGCCGTCGTCGTCTTTTTCCCCCTCTGCGCCGTCATTCTGGGTAGAAAAGATAAATTCAAGAGGTAAATTTATCAAAGGAGTCTCTGTGTGCACTGTGAGATGTTATTTCAAAGTGTAAGAACATGCAAAAACTTTATACGCTGGCTTATATAGTCGGTTTACTATGCATTTATCCGGAGAAATCCTAGAGAGAGAGCGAACAAGGGAACCCAACCACTCAATCCATCCACTGTAAGGTACATAATGTACAGTATAGAAGGGCTAAACCCTGCTAATCTGCCTGATCTGGGACAGGGCAACCAGGTCCCCAAATCCCCCCTCCTAATCAAACAGGGAAAGGGAGAAAAGTGTGCAGGAGAGAAATGGGGGCAGGGAAGAGCAAAGTGGGGGGAAGGGAGGCAGTGTTGTTTGGGAATAAATTCAAGGATTTATAGCTGGATTTAAACAGGCAAAAACATTGAGTGACCAAGACGAGACTATCTCCCCCAGTTCTTTGTAACTTCTCTCAGACAGTTTGGTAAACGAGGTCAGTGAATGAAAATGTTTTAATGTTTTTAAAAAGTGCAAAAAGTAAATCAGCCACGCATTAATATGTGCCCACCTGCTCCGAGCTCTCCGACAAGGAGTTCCTGAGTGAGCGTCTGCGAGTGACTATGACCGAGGGCTTGTGGTCTGCGCGACCGAGGTCCTGGGCGTTGGAAGGCCTGGGGGGCCAGCTGGACGCCAGAGCTGCTTCATCTCTGTCAGGAGACGAGGGGTCTTGCCTCCGGACTGGAACTGATACGGGGATGACGAGTGGAAGAAGGGTGTCGTCTCGGGGCCGCTTGGCGTTCATTCCCTCCGATTCGGTGGGACTCCACGGCCGGTGTGGCTCCTAATAAAGATGGCAGATGAGTGGTTGCAATGCTGTTAATAAACAAATGTCTCCTCAACATACAGCAGATAAGATCAGATCATAAAGTATATGAAAAACCTTTGCACGGTGAAAATGCATAACAGTGCCCACACCAAATTAATGTGTTTTGAAATGCCATAACATTGAACTATGCATATGCAAAGAAAGTAGTTAGGTAAATGTATAGTATTATAAGGTCTTAATCTTAATAGTTTAAATGCAAACAAAAATCAAGCAGGACAGCTCCAACCTTGACCCTTGTTGCAACACTTGGAACTGCAGCTTACACATTCATCACACTTTCAGGTGACACATTTTCAAATGCAACACCTAAACTAAAAATCAACTGGCATAAATGACACAGTGCACTGAGCAACATGTGTAAAGAATATCACCTCCTAATGACTGTAAGTAACAGTCGCTTAGTTTTCAAGCTCAGCACAACGCAGCAAATACATCTTAAACTCAAATGTGCTGTTAGTTCACCGAGCGGCCTGCCAAACTGTAATGAGTACAGTAAATTGGGATCATGCAAAAAGCACAATGTCAATACTCAAATGGAATGTTAACAAATACATCAATAGTAGTAGGCCTGTGATTAGGGATGCGACTAACTATTATACTCATAGCCGAGTAATCTGATGATTGTTTTCTTGATTATCCAATTAGTTGTTTGGTCTATAAAATGTCAGGAAATGGTAAAAAAAAATGTCGATCAGTGTTCCCTAAAGCCCAAGATGACGTCCTCAAATGTCTTGTTTGTCCCCAATCCAAAGATATTCAGTTTAATGTCATAGAGGAGTAAAGAAACCAGAGGATATTCACATGTAAGAAGCTGCAAATTAGACTTAAAAAATAATAAAAATGACTCAATAGCTGACGATTCATTTAATAGCTGACAACTACTTGATTAATGATTGCAGCTACTGCCTGAGATGTATTTCTAAAATCCAAAACAGAAACCGAACGGCTGTGAAAATAATCCTACCAGACAAAACAAGACTGTGCCTCTCCCAAACAAGTATCTCGCGTGTCTGCACCTTGATATTGCACTGCGAGGTGCAGCACATAAGTGACAGACTTAATGTGCATGCCAAGGGAGCCATCCCCAGAAGCATTCTTCAGATTTCTGTCTTTGAGAAACCATAATGAGTGGGCACGAGCAGGCTGTGTGTGCTTTAGACCAACTGTGGAGCAACTCAACTGAAGCCTTCTGAGCCACCACATCACAGGAGAGTGGAAGGCAGATGCACACTGTCTCTGCACACTGCATCTTCATGGGCAGAAAGGCATGCAGCAGTGCGGCTACGCTGGATGGATCCGCGCTCATTATTCGCTGGTGGAAAACTCGAGCCCTTACACCAGAGCGGCGGAGAGAGATTCTGCTGAGCACTGCAGGCGGGAGGGGGGGGGTAGGGCAGGTTGAGGCCAGGCTGGAGTTTCTCTCCTTTGATGGAGGAGGGGGGGAGGTGTGCAGGCATGTAACCAAACACAGTGTCTGTATGATCAGCTACCCCTGAGGCAAATTCAGGGCACAGCCATGCTGAACTACAGACTTACTGACTCAGTGCTGTTTGGCAACAGGACTTGTTGCACAATCGAGAAGTTCAGCACACAAACACAGATAAGCGTATGACATCACAGGGTGAAGTCAGGGGAATTTATCAGGTTAAAAAAACTTCTTGTGAGAGCTGCAAAGTCACACGTGAAGCTGTTAAGAAACAATGTGACAATATTCGTCATGTAAAAGTCAGATTTCCCCCCACAAGGCAGAGCAATGCAGCTCAGCTCTGCGGTGAACACTCCATTGGGCGCTGCTTACACCCAGCATCTCTTCCAGCAACACGTTAATCACAAACAACACAAGTTTTGGCACAGTTTTCCTGGCAGTGGCAATAAGCCGTTTGTTCCAGTTCCCACTCTTGTTCAGGGAGTTGAAGTCCCAATGCAATTATACCCCGGGATAACACTAGAAAAATAGATTCTGAGCTCTCGGTGAAATACTCGCAATTAAAGCCTTCAGCTTGAAGCAACGAGTTTAGATTTGAACTGCAGTGCAATCACGGGGATTCAGAACATTCAGTGCTTTTCCTATTAAAGGTTATTTCTGTGGTTCTTGCGCTTGATAGGAAACAGCTGAGAAACAGATGAGCGAGCGAAACAGCAAGGGGAAACAGAAAGGCACAGAAAGGGAAACAAGAGAGTAAGAGAAAGTAAAAACGAAGGCAGCTTAAGAAGCAAGAATGGCTGCACATTTAGGCACTTTCTACAAATTAAACTGTGTATTTACCTTGCTGACGTGTGATGGTAGAAACTCCCTGGATGAGGCCTCGTGAGCAAGCGTCTCCAGGTTGACCTCCTGGGAAACTCGGCGTTTCCTGCGTGTACTTTGGATGACACCAGTTGGGGCTGCCTGGATGTCACGGGCCCCGTTTTGAGATCCCTGTGGCCCCGGCGCCGACTCATCCGAGGAGACGGAAAGAAAAGGGTTGTCGGACGGCGCGCCGCCTTCTTTAGAGAGCCGTCGAGATCTCCGAAGCTGGGTTTGAGACTGGAGCTGCGTCTGAGGCTGTGACTGGGACAGCGGCTCGGACTGCAGAGGGGGCTGCAGCGGATCTGACGGCTGCTGGGGTTCTGGGGTGATATCCTGGATGATTGGTTCCTGGATCTTCGGGGGAGCTGGAGCAGAGGACTCCTGGGAGTGTACAACGACAGGCTGTGGATGTGGGTGTGCATTTTGTGCACCAGGGTAATAGTCATGCACATGGGGGTTTTGTTGTTGCAACTGCTGATGTTGCATTTGCTGCTGAATTTGGAGCTGTTGCTGCTGCTGTTGTTGCTGTTGCTGTATCTTTTGTTGCTGCTGCTCATGCTGTATTTGTTGCTGCTGCTGTAGCTGTTGCTGTACATGCTGTTGATGCTGAATGATTTGTTGTTGCTGAATTTGTTGATGGTGCTGCTGCTGAATTTGCTGCTGGATTATATGATGTTGTTGCTGGCGCTGTATTTGTTCTTGCTTCTGCAGCTGCTGTAAATGATGGGGGGGTTTGGCGTTTGGTGTTGAGTAGTTCGGTGGGTTGGGTAGCGTTGTCGTGTTCCCTTGGAAGGTCTGGTAGTAAGCTGGCAGATGCTGCTTGGGCTGACCGAAGGCCAACTGGAAGGGCTGCAAGACTGAGCTTCCTCCTGGGTGGGATGGATTCTGCTGCTGGGTGTTCAGCACTCCGGGTTTCAAAGTCTCCTGAAAGGCCTGGGACTGCTGCTGCTCCCACTCCAGGCCCCGAGATTTTGCAGCATCCCTGTATGCTTCTGCTGCAGGTTTCTCTGCTCCTCTGTTAGGAGGCTGTTGATGTGGCTGCAAACCAGAAGTCTCGTGCATTGACTTCACAAATGCATTCTGGCTCCTTGAGTCCGTTATGTTAACTCCTCCGATATAATTTGCAAAGTTTTGCCCCCAGTTCGACATGGTGGCCCACGTGGCAGCTCTCTGCTGCTGGGACACTGATGGCTGCTGCTGACTGGGCTCCTGGTGAGCCCACTTCATGGGCACAGTCTGTTGATAATGACCTCTGCTCTGGTCACCCTTATCTGGGCTGAAGATCACCGAGTTGAGGTACATGTGAGGACCCTCTGGATTGGACGTCACCGTACTTGCAGCCTCACTCTGTCTGGGGTCTGACGCAGTACCACTTGGGACGTAGTAGGATCCTTCTGGGTGCTGAGAAGTCTCCTTCATTGCTACACTTTGATCGTTGAAAAACGTGATGCGTTTGCCTGTTCTTTTGTTGCTCTGTTTCTGCTGGGCTGGTACACTCATGACGGGCATGAATAAGCCGACGCAGAGAACTATTTTCAGTCAGACCAAGTATTAATACTCCACTGGATGCCACTTCAATCAATCCATCCAACTATTTAAATCAATAAATATACTTGTGTATACCCTTCTATGGGGTATGCACAGTGGAATAAAGTTGCAACACTATGCTGACATCAGTGTGCGCAGAAGACAGGTCAAGCAAGATAATCCTCTATCCCCTCTGATGTTCTTTGTGATCCACTCAGGTCGCCAGCTGGGGGGGTGAACAGATCTGAAGAAGTCGGCGTGTTTTTCTCATTTACTGGCAACACCCTGTATAGAGAGAATGAGACACAGGTCAAGCATTGAGCCACCAGGCTAAAGGGGTCCCCACAGAGAGGGGTCTCATTAGCATCCCTGCCTCAGCCATGTAAAAACCTGCTGTTTGCTTTTTCAACAATAGACCTCCGCTGAAAGGTATCGGGTGTGAGAACAGAGCAGGGGAGGGGCAGGTCTATTTGCTAAGCTCACATGACACAGGGATAATGACCTGCATGCAGGCCAACACGTATAAGACCAGACCTGCACATACTGCTGCAGCCATAGGAAGGTAGTTGATAGAGATGGCAGAATCAATAATTCCTGGAAGTGTCATTACAGGATACTACTGCACCAGACACAAGCATGCACGGAAAAACTGCTCATCATCGACTGGCTCGCTTCATCACCTTCATGAAATCTCTTGTAGCCCGCCTGACCTGTGACAGAAACTACGCTCTTTTTCCCATCAGACTACGTTAACAGACGGCAGGCAGAACGTGACAGATACCATTCGTTTTCCACTACCGTGTGACTCATCAGTAGTGAAAAGTGTTACCCCGTGCCCTTTGAACCAACGCTTGCCGACTCAAAAACGGAAGGGCAACTGAAAGTGAGCAAACATGAGTCACTATGAAACAATCTATGCAAAAAAAAAAGAATAGAGAGCAAGGAAACAGTCAAGATGGCCCAGCAGGTTTGGGTAGCTTATAGGAGATCTTGGCATCATTATGATTATCAAAAATATTATGCGACGGCCAGGTTTCGGAACAGATTTTTGACATGGTGCCGCCTGCCAAATTTCGAGATGCACACAGATCCTGACTGTTTCTGTTAAAAATTTCAATCCTTGCTCCATCTGTGTACATTTAACAAAAAAAAAAGCATTGTCTCTGTTGTGCAGCAGCTCTAACCTAAACAGGAAAGCATCGCCACTTTTTATCACTGTGGGGAAATCACCATAAAAATCAAAGCACTTGCATGCTGCAGGAATCACGTTGCACAAAGCAAAATTTGAAGAGACGATTACATAAATGAACACGACAATCTCTGCAACATGCACTTGGCAAAGACAGTCTCTGGCAACTTAGGAAGCGACTGACAATTGTCACCCTTTGCTCTGGTGGCCTGGTAAAACGCACGCTTCCTAAAATAGCCAGCTGCAGCTGTTCAGATCCTGTACTGGCTCAGGGGCACCACTGACAAGAGGAAAGTGAATGACCAATGCTATGTGGCTAACAAACAGTGTGTGTCATGTGATGTTGCACATGCCTGCAGACATGTTGCCAAACATCTAGAAAAGCTGCAACATACACAAGTCACATTTTTTTCCCCTCCTTCTTGCAGGATTTGGAGCAAAGAACAAGGGCGACCATGCTGTGTGTGTGTGTGAGAGCTTTAAGAGGGCGCACACTCCATCTGAGGTGAGGGATCATCATGACGCATCACAAGTGCAACCTTACACAAGCCCGGGGTTTAGCCTAATAAACAAACCACCACGTTCAA
This sequence comes from Chromis chromis, assembly GCA_900302755.1. Classification (NCBI taxonomy): domain Eukaryota; kingdom Metazoa; phylum Chordata; class Actinopteri; family Pomacentridae; genus Chromis; species Chromis chromis. The sequence goes on along the minus strand of OMNN01100221.1, from coordinate 12,099 downwards.
TTGGCTTAAAAATAAATGTCAAGCACCATTAGCCGCCCTAATCCATCGCCATTTCCTAATTTAAACCAGCCCATGAGGCGGCGGCGGCAGCATTACGCGGCCTGCACCGTGCAAAGAGAGACGACAAAATAAAATGTAAGCAACATGTTCTCTTACACGACAGGACTCTTCCTGGACTCCCTCCCTCTCCGCATCACTTTCTACGGCCAGCTCAGCGCTATCTACGAGGAGCCCTTTGTTGCAAGGAGAACGGATTATCCAGTCCACTAATGCCGCGTCCCGCTGCAAACGCAAACCGAACCGACAGCGCAGCCGGTGGCACCGACACGCTGACAAAACAAGAATCGATCCAAGTTGTCAAAAACACGTCACGTTTCTCTCCGTGCAATCCGCTCTGATTGACACGCATCCTTTCTTGTTTTTTAAAAAGGCAGGCGAGGTCCGGTGCGCGCCCTGTGCGTAAACAAAAACTTTGTCAGCGAGCTGCGGCCACAATAACGCGCAGTGTCAAGCGCCACATAAACAACAACAACAACGCCACAGTCATCGACGCGTCCCCCCCTTCCACCAACCTACCCTCACCCCTCAATCCGTGCGCCCCGATACTCACTGTGCTCGTCATGAAAGCTGCTACTAAAAAGCCCCGCAGGATGGCAACACACTCTGTGCGGCCAAGCAGGGCCCCGCACGATAACAGCCCCGCGATGGTGATGGTGATGATGACTGCATACATCCCCGAGGTTGACTCATGCTACGCCGCTGACCTCACTCACTCACTGGCTGCTACTTTTTTTTCTTCCCCTCTTTTCCTGCTACAAAGTCAAAAGAGGAGGGGGGGTCGCTGCGTAAACAAGAGTCCTTCCCGGTTAAGGAAAAACCTTTGGCGCTAATCTGCAGGAACACATGCGCGCAGCCGCCGCCGCCGCTGTCTCTTGCACATGATTGCACTGTGATTGCATAAAAAAAACTCACGCTGGCAATGCGGCCTTTTCTGCTGTGTACATCGAGGCTCTCCGTGTCTCTGCTTGTCTTGTGATCCCCCCCCCACCACCACCACCAACAACCCACCTCCCTCCCTCCCTCCACCAGCTCCATGGCCACACCTACTTCCGTGCCCATATAAGGTCTTCCTCTGACACGCAGTTCGCTGTAATTTACGGAGCAAGATCCCTCTCAGTCCATGCGGGAAATTCCAACACACAAGGGAGGACCGCTGGGGATGGAGGGGAAGGACGCACCCGGGCAACACATTCACTTTCCTTTCCTCTACATTCGCACACTTCGAAATTCTTCTGAAACTGCATGACACAGCAAGCAAGCAGGGGTGTTATTTCTGGAAGCTGCAGGAAGGTCGCTGAGGGGTGTGTGAGGAGGGAAATAGTTTATATCAGGGCATGATTTCAGCTTTTCCACACAAAACAGTGGAACAGGATGACTCAATGGTCTCACCAGCAGGCAAAAATAATCAATGAAACTGTTTCATTTACATTGAGACAGAGAGAATAGACAACCAGTTTGGTATTTTTACCTAATAAAAAAGACTAACACAAACAATACACTGAGGTTGCAACAAAAATATTTTCATTATGTTTGTTTTCTCAGTGTAATATTTTTATTATTATTTGTTAAATGTCAGAAAACAGTGCAAAAACGCACGTCACTATTTTCCACAGCAGCATCCTCAAATGTCTTGGTTTGCTCAAATTATATTATTACACAGTAGCAATAATAATAACCATATTTGCATAGCACCTTTACCATAAAACAAATGTCAAATTAGACAAATACTGAAAACAAATTTAAACAAATAAAAAAATATCATGCAATATAAGATATATTTTTAATTTATTTATTATTATTATTTTAAATTATATAGCACATCAGAACTGGCTGTTGTCCAGAATGTGTTATATATATATAAAGGTGTGATTTTAATAATAAAAATAATAATCAAACCTTCATTGATCCCCTTGCTAAAATTCCTTCTCTGCATTTGACCCATCCTATTCAAAGTTAACCTTAACTATACATACTAGGAGGAGTGGGCTGCCACAGTGCAGCGCCCGGGGAGCAGTCAGGGGTTAAGAACCTTGCTCAAGGGCCCACAGTGGTGGCGACTGGGACAAGCGGTCGCTCTCACTTTCCCACCTCAACCTCTTGCCAGTCCGGGGACTTGAATCGGCGACCCACTGGTTACAAGTTCGCTTCACAAACCACTAGGCCACCACTGCCCCAATTTTACTTGAGTGATTTACATATTACAAATTAAAATCCTATTATTTAATAATTATATGAAATTCATCAGTATTGTTATATTATATATATTATTAAAGAGGCAGCAAATCCTCGTGTTCAACCAGAAACTGGAACATTTTTGCATTAAAAATGGCTTAAATGGTTGTCAGAGTAAGTTTGTAGCTGAATTATAAGTAAAAATGAGACATGCAGTCTAGATAAAAATTGACATCTTCACAGACATCTCATAGCAGGAAAAGCACTGGCTCAACAATGACTATATCCTTCAGGTATATGCTAGATCCAGACAGCTGGCTTATTGGAATAATTGTGCAACCATTCATGTTTTCCTGCTCTAATACGTAAAATAGTATTCTGACATTATCATCTGCCATAGAATATAAACTATCTTGCTAAAATCCATGTCATTTGTTCTTCCTGTGTTCATAAGACGTGATGAAATATTACCAAGTGAGTCCTTAACCAAGCCCCAAATGTTGCAAGGCCATCTGTGACCTACTCAGCGATGTAATGTCAGACAAATCAAACCATAGCCTAGATAACGAGTGACCCTGATTGTCACGAGGCAAACAACCATCTGAAGAAAACAGTCCATTATTTTGTCCACCAAACAAAAAAAAATCTGATCAGCTGAAAATTAATCAGCAACTACTCGACATGTGTTTGCCCCTGAGACTGCAGAGGCCTTTTTCACAGAATATCACAGACATGTAAATATTAAACCTTATTAAGGCTGAATTCCTACTATGAAAGATTTCTGTGAAAACAGGCCAATTCTAAGCCTGTGGTGAATGATGCTGCAGACTTTCTGTATCATCGGACATGACCCAGCATGTGCCAGCCAGCCTGTGCAGGCCTACAGTCTCTCTCTCTTCTCTCTGGCCCTTAAAATAAAGTGCAAAGCCTGAAAACATTCACAGATGCAGTTGACAAGAAGTTGAGTCAGACTGACATGCCTACCTCTGATGACACTGTTACTGAGCGGGGGGATGTGGTTTGTGTGTGTGGAAAACAGCCTTTTTTCTTCAGTGTATTAATATGATGTTTCAAAGCTGATAGCGCTTAAAAAATAGCTGATTAACTGGTTGGTAAATTGATAGAATATTTACCAGCAACTGATTAATGACTTGGTAATGGGGCTGCAGCTAACAACTATTTCTGTTGGTTAATCTGACACTTATTTTCTTGATTAATCGATTAGTTGTTTGGTCTATAAAATGTCAGAGAAAGGTGAAAAATGCCAATCACTGTTTCCGAAAGCCAAACACAACATCCTCAAATATGTTGTTTTGTCCATGACCAAATGATAATCAGTTTATTAGACTTTTTTCTTTACCCAAATGATTAACGGATTATCAAAATAGTTGGCAATTAATTAAATAGTTGACAACTAATTGATTAATCGTTGCAGCTCTGATGGGTAAAGTTGTTTTTCTGAGCAATAATAGGAACTATGCGATAGTTGCAGCTTCTTTTCTGTGAAAAAGCAATTAGAAAACATGTGGAAAATTGCGAGAGGTATTGAATCTCTGTTTTTCCAACATCTTTGAGTCCAAATCAGGAAAATGTTAGTCAGATTAACTGTTAATAAACATAATAATAGCTGCAGCACTAGGATCCAAAATACCAATTTAATGCTTAATCAAGTGCACAACAAGTGAAGCTTTTTAGATCATTTTACAGGGATTACATGTCACTGTATGTTCTGACAGATTTTTGCAGTAAAATAATGCTTTGTCAAAACTGATGCAATAGTTTAAGACTTGTTAGATTCACTTTAACATGCAGATGACACAGTTTTGGAAGAGGGGACTATTTTTGCACAGCAGAGAGACACATATATAGATATATATGGCACTCTGGAGCTTACTGGGACTCTGACATCTCACATTAGTGTGTGTTTGGGGAGGGAGGAGGTGTCAGATCAGGTGAAGCTAGCTACATTCACCGGCTAGCTGTCCAGTTGTAATATAATATGGCTAATAACAGCCTCCTCAACCAACTATCTCCTCATAAACAGAACACCTAGCAGGAGCTGTCATGCACAAGCAGCATACTTACATTAAACTGTGTCCCTCCATGGCACACAAGACTTCATGTCGTTGCTCTGACGGCTAAAGTTGACGGTATGCTAATGTAACGGCAGCGACCATAAACTTTTTTGATTCTGTCAGATTCCCCCACAAGGCGTCACTTCCCAGTTCCACTTTGACTCACTTTTACATCGCTGCAACGAGGGTTTAGGAGCTTCCATGGGGAGCAGACCCACTCTGAAGCGAAATGTAGTTAAAATCACTGCTGAATATGTTGAATAGCTGCAGCGATGATGGAAACTGGAATAATAAAACAGGCTGCTGAGGACGCGTACCGTTTCTGATTCAGCAGCCTTAACGGCTAAACGGCACCTAGCTAGCAAGATAGTAAACCCCCGCTGCGCCAGAATACTAGAAAAATAATATCACACTTTAATTTAGCTATCTTACATTAAAACTTAGCTTCTTTGAGATATTATTTACAAAAATAAATACAAGATATAAAATATATAATTTAACTAAATAAAAATAGTAGCTAACTTTAGCTACTGGGCATGCGCAGAATGAACCGACGCTAACCTTTATTTAAAATAACGGTAAGATATACCTACAGCAGCTACCTACTGAGCTGTTAGCAGTTTCCGATGATATTTTATACTAGAAAATAGATACTACATCGAAAACGAGCGTATTTATCGACTCCCAGCTGCAATAATAAGAAATTCAACCGCCTGGCAGGGATTTAAACGAAGACTGAAGTGTGTGACAGGGAAGCATCTCGCTTTGCTCTCAAAGTGACTTTCTTGGTGCTCTGTGTTGAGTTTCTGCTAGCATACAAACAAGAAACCTGTTCGCTAATGCAAATAGTGTTAAGAATGAGGTTTTGTCAACAGTAGGGCATTTTCTAGTGTTGCTATTTACTGTTGAACACACTGGACTTACTTTACTTTAACGCTGTAACATAGAAGTTTCGTTGGTTATCAGTCAAACACCGCTACAAGGCTCAAGGAACTTTACAAGGATGCAGGTGCAGAGAGTCGTTCTCAACTCAAGACCAGGTAAGTAGTTTAATAAATATATTTGTAGAGAACTGAATGTTTTCTTGTAGCCCGTGCAGCATTATTACTGCACATGTGTGGCTAACCTTTCCTCTCATTTGTGTAAAGGTAAAAACGGGGCGCCAGTTCCTGAAAATTTCCGCCTGGAAGAGACGACTTTAGCACCTGAGCTGAAGGATGGAGAGGTTCTTGTTCGGACTCTTTACCTCTCAGTCGACCCTTACATGGTATTTATGCAGTCACAACGGCCATGATTGGTGACCTTTAGTGTTTGCTCATGCATGTGAAGTTACCAGGCAGTTTGGTGTCTCTAAATGTCACAAAACAAGGTTACAGCACAGTGAGTTAACATCGGCATCAGCCTCAACATTAAAACCACAGACAGATACAAGTGAATGACATTGATATTATTATAATGCAATGTTCTCGCATTCATTTGCATGTTATTTTGAGACATACTAAACCACCTAAAGACCAACAGACCTCCTCAGCAAGACAAAACTGCTCAGGAATGGCTCGAGGAACACAAACAAGAGCACAAAATGAAGAACCAGCCTCCAAATTCCTTGTTCCCAATTCGACTGTGCAACCAATAGATGCACTGCCACACACCCAATCCACAGAGCCCCTTTTTGCAACCTACAGGATCCAAAGCATTCACTGGCAACGCTCCTGTGCCTAGACACCTGGATGTATTGTTTTGGCAACAGGAAACTGGACTACATCTTATTAGTAGTGGTTTTTATGTTGTGTATATACTGTATTTTATTTTGAATCTTAAACTGGCTCCAGAGCATGTGTGGCAAAAATGGCTTAAATGATTATCAGAGTAAGTTTATAGCTAAATTATGAGGAGAATTGAGACATGTAGTTCAAGTAAAAACTGGTGTTTTCCACAGACATCTCAAAGCAGGAAAAGCAATTAATGATGTCAACTAATAATGGCTGTATATCATTCAGATATATGCCACAAACAGGGAGCTGGCTCAATGGAACGATTAGGCAATCATTAATGTTTTCCAGCACCTGTTTCATCGACAGCAAGGCCACGCAGTAAAAGCTTCTCCATCTCCATTACTCCCACTGATTTTTTAAAATTTTTTCCCGTCAGCGCTGCAGAATGAACGAAGACACCGGCGCTGAATACCTGACTCCGTGGCAGCTGTCGGAGTGTGTGGATGGCGGAGGAGTCGGCGTGGTCGAGTCCAGCCGCTGCACCACCTGCGCTGAGGGAGATGTGGTCACTTCGTTCAACTGGCCTTGGCAGACCCATGCTGTTATGGCAGGAAGTGGCTTACAGAAGGTAATGGGGCTGTACTGTATGTCATGATGATAGGTGGATTGGGTCATATTTCCTCTGGCAAATGATAAAAATTACAATGTGTTCTGTACACGTGAAGCGGTTGTCTGAAAGCACCTGACATTATTTATCTTTTGTTGATTGTAGGTTGATTCACAGTTGGTTGATGGGCACTTGTCCTACTTTTTGGGTGTAGTTGGCATAACAGGCCTCACTGCGCTGTTGGGCATCAGGGAGAAGGGTCACGTGACCAAAGGGGCCAATCAGACGATGGTGGTCAGCGGTGCAGCTGGTGCTTGTGGCTCCATAGCTGGACAGGTAAATAGAATAGAATAGATCTTTATTGTCACTGTTAAGCAACAATGAAAGGCAGTTTAGCAGCTCCAGATAAGGCTTTGTTGTCTATTAAACTATCTAGGTAGGTTTTCAATAAATTATTAAAGTTAGTTAAAACATTCTTTCTTTCTTTCTTCAGTGGGTTTAAATGCATTATAGATTCATGCAAGATGGTTAATGGCAGCAATGTGTATTTCAAAAGTCATACTCAAGGTAGCAGATCGAATCAAGCTAAACCACAGATGCTAACATACATACAGATCATATTACATAAGTAAAAGGAAGTGATATCCTGATTGTGTCAATTATTTCATATCGCCTTTCTTCTTCCAGATCGGCCGGCTGGATGGGTGTGTGAGGGTGGTTGGGATCTGTGGTTCTGTTGAGAAGTGTAAAGCTCTAGTGGAAGATCTGGGCTTCTCTGCAGCTATAAACTATCGCCAGGAGGACGTCGCGGCAAGGCTCAAAGAGAGCTGTCCCGATGGCATCGATGTTTACTTTGATAACGTGGGAGGAGCCATTAGTGATACAATTATAGCACAGGTACAGCATGATGTTTTATGTTAATTTGTATGTTTTGTTTGGCCGGAAAGCATATGAATTCTGGTGTTTCTGCATAATTTGAAGTCACGTTTTTCTTTCCTGTAAACTAACTACCTCCATCACACCTCACTTTACCTCCAGATGAACAACAGCAGCCACGTCATCCTGTGTGGGCAGATCTCACAGTACAACAAGGATGTTCCCTATCCTCCGCCCCTGAGCGAGGAGACACAGGAACACCTGCGGAGTAAGAACATCACCCGGGAGCGATTTATGGTGCTGAACTACATGAGCAAAGTCGACGCTGCCCTCTTTGAGCTCAGCCAGTGGGTCAAATCAGCCCAAATCAAGGTGCGGAGGAAATGGTGGTTGACTGTGTGGGTATTTTGCAAAATGCCTCTTCCTCTTCTGTCTTTTCTCATTATATTGAATTTTGCTTCACTCTGCAGGTGCTAGAAACTGTGGTGAACGGTATAGAAAACATGGGAGGTACGTGAGTATTAATGTTTTATTTATTGTGTGACTTTTTCTTGGCAGGAGTTTAATGTTTTGTTTTTATTTACTTACAGTTGCGTTTTGCTCCATGATGAAAGGGGGAAACATTGGCAAGCAAATTATAAAAATATCAGCCTGAAGAAAACCATGGTTGTTTCCAGTAGAAACTGTGCTCTCACCACAATCACGCCTTGGGAAATTAACCCACATCTTTCTGTTTATCCCCACTGACAACACTAACTTAATGAACTGTAGCAAAATATTGCACTAATTACCTGATGCCGGTTGATTACAACTACGCACTGTAAGTACAATTTTCTTGGAAATTGTATGATTGAGAAGAATAAAATGAAATGTATAAAGTGCTTAGAAGAAATCTCTTAAATGTGAATACCTGATGACTTCTGGAAAATGGTGCAGCAGGTAAATAAATGAACGGTTGCATTATTGTTTCATGGTATGAACCTAAAAATTATTGCTATTTGTACTATAATAAGACACTAGCAAACTAAAATAAAAACAAAAAAACAAACTCAAATACTGACAAAAGGCTATTATCAAGTTAAAAATGATAATATTTGTGGTATAATAGTTCAAATGCAGTGTTAAAATAAACATAAATCCTTTAAATCATTGGCCTTTTTACCTCCAGTCATTCTTAAATTGCCTCCAGAAGACAAATAAAGTTTTTAGAATTGAATCGGTTAAAAAATATTATTGATTGGTTTTTATTCTGTATAAAACCACACTAAACAGTGCACAAAAAGGTAATTATCCACATACTGTACAGCATATTACTTTGGCATCACTGTCTAAATGCCTTTAATGCTTTTAACAGCAGGAATCTTCAAGTAAATTTTCTTTCTCTTAACCAATGGACCACAGTGTGTCTTTGGATTTTATTGTGTAGATATGAATTAGTGTCTATGCTTTTAATGTTAAAGATTTTTAAGTAGCATCTAGCAGCTACTAGCTTGCTTGTACTTTAGCCACAAGAAAGCCAAGAGTACAAGAGTTTATAGTGCTGCTCAGTGGTGGAAGAAGTATTCAGATCCGTTATTACTACTAATAATAATCTAACCTTTATTGATCCCCTTGGGAAAATTCCTTCTCTGCATTTGACCCATCCTATTCAAGGTTAACCTAAACTATACATACTAGGAGCAGTGGGCTGCCGCGGTGCAGCGCCCGGGGAGCAGTCAGGGGTTAAGGGTCTTGATCAAGGGCCCAGAGTGGTGGTGACTGGGACAAGCGGTCGCTCTCACTTTCCCACTTCAACCTCTTGCCAGTCCGGGGGCTTGAACCAGCGAGTTCGCTTCACAAACCACTAGGTCACCACTGCCCTTAAGCCACCACTGTACATAAGTAAAAATACTCCATTGCAAGTAAAAGTCTAACATGATATACCCTACTGAAGTAAAAATACACAGGCATTAGCAGCAAAATGCAGTTTATGGTTTGGTCTCACTGAGCAATTATAACATGATTAGATTATTAAGACTGATTATCAGTGTGTCAGCAGCTTGTTACTGTTGTAGCTGCTGCAGGTTTGAACTACTTAAGTTTAATATACAGGGACAGCAGATGAATCTGAGGGCTCATCACATGATTATGGGAGAAAAAAAGAAGAAAAACAACATTTTGATACACAAATCTGTTCTCAGTTTTTGGACATTTTCTCTTATCTTTGATTTTGGGTGAGATATTCAATGGGTCATCTGAACAGGTACTGAAATCAAACCATGTGAGAGGTTTTGAGGGCAAATTCACTAAATGGTGAGCTGTTAACAAGTCATTTACATATTTCTTTTTGTGTAGCATCAGAAGCCCAACGGGTTGCAAACAACTGGTTTCATTCTCAACATTTTTGTGTTTGCAACTGAAAACTAAAGCTGTGAAACAAATATGGAGGATTAAGAAGTACAATATATACCTCCAAAATCTTGTGGTGTGGAAGAATTAAGTAGCATAAAGTGGAAAAACTCAGGTAAAGTGCATGTACCTTAAAACTGTCCTTAAGTAATGTACTTGAGTGAATTATTAAGTAGGGGCAGTGGTGGCCTAGTGCAGGGGTGCCCAACCCTGGTCCTTGAGGGCCACTATCCTGCATGTTTTAGATGTTTCCCTCTTCCAACACACCTGATTCAAATGATCAGGCTCCTTATCAGGCTTCTGCAGAGCTTGATGATGAGCTGATCATTTGAATCAGGTGTGCTGGAAGAGGGAAACATCTAAAACATGCAGGATAGGGGCCCTCGAGGACCAGGGTTGGGCACCCCTGGCCTAGAGGTTTGTGAAGCGAACTTGTAACCGGTGGGTCGCCGGTTCGAGCCCCTGGCAAAAGGTTGAGTTGGGAAAGTGAGAGCGACCGCTTGTCCCTGTCACCACCACTGTGGGCCCTTGAGCAATGCCCTTAACCCCTGACTGCTCCCCGGGCGCTGCACCACGGCCTCCTAGTATGTATAGTTAAGGTTAACTTTGAACAGGATGGGTCAAATGCAGAGAAGGAATTTCCCCAAGGGTGCTAGAGCACTTTGTAGGATACTCAGTATATGACATTTCCCGCATTCACTAACTGGTTTAGTTTTAATAAGAGCTGATGCCAAAAGGATGGTACTTTGCAGTTAAACTCCCAAACACATCTGTCTAATTATCATTTGAGCACGAGGATAATTGGAAATGTGAGAAAAAAATGGCAGCGCGGGGAAATGGGGTGTCGATAAATGACTGAATGTGTGCCAAGACCTAAAAATAGCAAATCTAAGGACTTTGGAAATAAAACGAGCTTGAAAAGGGAAAATAAATGAGCAAAATAATCTTTTATCAGCTCATTGGTGGGGAAAATATAAAGCTTTCTATTTCTTTTACACCACATTTCAACCATTATTTATTGATGTCATCAGTTATTATCTCCATATTCCTTCTTGTTGCGTGACAATGAGTGAAGACAGGCACAGCGTATATGATTTACCGTAATGAACATTTTTATTCCACAGCACTATAAACCATTAATAAAATAAAATTGTGGTTGGCTCTAATTTCAGTTGTCACAAGAAAAATATGTGGCAGGTGTAAAATCGTCATCTACTCATTCATATGCTTCAGTGTTTGAAAATTAAGGAGGAGTTGGAGGGGAGGGGATGCAGAATAAGTCACATGAACACCAGTACATCACTTAAAGTATTTTTCCTCCTCGTTGATGCCAGTTTTTTTTCTCGTGAAACAGTCAAATCAGTGTACGAGTGGAGAACAATCACATCCAGATTTAGAGATAAACCGATTAGTGGTAATAAACTATGAAACCTGCCTTGTCAAGACTTGGTTTTGGTGCTTTAATGTAAAAAAAAATAAATAAAATAAAATAACAGTCCCATGCACGATTTTGTCGGTGGAAGTGAAATGCAGCACAGTCATCCCAGTTCACTCAATACTGCCTCCTTGTGGAGAGATTACACAGCTTCATAGAGTGTTATTGGAGGAAAAAAAACTCTCCAATAATAAAAGTTTTTGTCTTTTAATGCAGAAATTATACACTTGGTAGTGCTCCTGTACAAATGAAGAGGATTTGTCTATGCGGCGAAGGGAGAAGTTATTAAACCACTGCCAGCAAGAGTGCACCTAATTTAATTTTCTCGGTGTCTAGCAGCTGTTCTAATATTAAACTACGTCTTATCACAGCACCGAGCAATTATTCTGCACTCATGCTGGGTATGGTTGAAAAAAAAAACATACCAGGATATAACTCTATTGGAAAATTCTTCTATTAAAAGTCTTGATAAATGTGGTTTTCGCCGTATTTATGTCCCGTTTGCTCTCATGTGGAATCCGGGCAAGTGCTACCACCGACTAGAAAGGATTGAATTACAGTGCAAATGACACAATTTACTGCTCTCACACCTTCACAGAAAAAAAATAAATAAAAAATTAACATTCGGAACAATAAAGACAAAACATTATTGCACACACAAATCTTGTAAAATGAACTTCCAACACAGGGAATGCTCTAACATCTTCCTAACCACGCTCACTGTGGAGGTGAAGAATACCCATTTTCAGTGCTGATTTATGACATTAGGGG
>OMNN01100220.1:0-18109 GCA_900302755.1 Chromis chromis | reverse complement strand
GGTTGTGTAAAATAGTTCAAATTAAGCCATTACAAACATAAATGTTAGTTGTTGCACTTTGTGTTGGAGTTATGCACTTTACTCTTAATTGTTATTGCACTTTTTTTCATAGAATGAAAAATGTTTTTTTACAGAAGCATTACAAGAGTGCATTTGAATGTTGAAAAATGCAAAACAAGTACAACAAACATTGTTAATTGCCACAATATATGTTACTTTGGTTTTTCATTAAACTTTTATTTTATTTTTTATATGAAGCGGAGTATGATGAAAATTCCCAGTTATAGTGTGGCCCCCGGTAGTGTTGGGGGGAAAAATGTGGCCCTCTCTGTCATTAAAGTTGCCCATCCCTGTCCTAGACCATTTGCGCTATCTAAAAAATTTAAAAAGGACCAGAAAGCAGAGAATTACAGTAGCCTCCAGGGATTCCCCAGTACCTACGTCCAATCACAGACAAGATTCTCCAGCCCTGGCATGAGCGTCTCTGAACCGTAAATCCTGAACGGAGTGTGCAATTCAAACGATTCCAACGGTTTCTGAAAGCACATAGCGAGAGCTTTCCAACGGCTGTGTTACGGTAAAATTTGCGGAAGCAGAGAACTCCGCTCTCTGTCAGCGGGTGTGGGCGAGACGCGCTCTGACAGGTTTGTGTGAAGGGGGAGGGGTGAAAACACAGAGAGAGACAGACTGCAGCAGCAGAAGGATCACAGAGGAGCAGCGTTATCTGTGAGCTGAGCTGTGTAATGGCATGTGGACTACATACTACAGACACAGTTGCTCACCGATGACAGTTGTCTCGGACCAATCAGCGGTCTAGAAATTTCCACGTCACGTTATACAACCGGGCTACTTTTTTTGGAACCCCGACGGAGCAGGTACCAAAAAACATGGTACCTGGTACCTGCTTAACAGGTACTTTTTCTGGTGGAAACGCGGCTAGAAGCGAGCCGTGCCGAGCCGAGCCGATACTGTCGGTGGAAACGCGGCTAAAGAGTACAATGTACAACAACATTATGATATTAAACATCAGGTTCACGTCCTACACTGGCATCAAGCGGGAAGAGAAGGTTAAGCAAATGATAGCTAGCTTGCTCATGCATTTGATTGATTTTACTAACATTTATGCGTTAGAATTGAGGCGGTAAACCTGACCTCTAGTAAGTGGTCCAGTCCTTCGTATATTTTTCTGTATGTGGCCCTGAGGGAAAAAAAGTTTGGACACCCCTGATCTAAGCCCTCGGTGTGCGTTTGTGTTTCCAGGTTCCAGGATGCCGTTAGCCTCGTGTCTCTGTTCCACATGGTCCACCCCCTCAGTGAGTCCGCCCAGGAAGCTGCCAGCCAACAGGCCGCTGGCACCGACCTGCTAAAGGTGAGAACGGCTCCGCCACAATCAATCCACAATGGGCGGCTGTGGCTCAGGTGGTAGAGCGGGTTGTCCACTGATCACAAGGTTGGTGGTTCGATCCACGGTCCCCCCCCACATGCCGAAGTGTCCTTGGGCAAGACACTGAACCCGAAGTTGCTCCCAATGGCAGATTAGCGCCTTGTATGGAAGTCTGTCGCCATTGGTGTGTGAATGGGTGAATGAGAAACGCATTGTAAAGCGCTTTGAGTACCACTAAGGTAGAAAGGTGCTATATGAGTGCAGACCATTTACCATTTCACAATCTGCTGATTCATCGCTCCGTTTGACACCTCTGTTGGTTTTTGTGTTGCGTATATTATGCATCGCCATTTGATCCGGGTCACGGAAGTCGGTTTAGCTCTTTGAGAGGTGAAGTCTCATCTAAGGTTTCCTGCGTGAGAGCTTTGGGTTCCCCCCCCCCCAGCGTGGGAACTGCAGGGCCAAGCTCGGGATACATCAGGTCTTATTAGTGCTCACAGCCCCTTGGCCTTGAAGCAGCGGGGAGGGACACTGAGACTGACAACCATTTAATGTGAACAGTTAGCGGCTGGAGACACGGGTTTGAGTCCCGTCTGCTGCAGCCGAGGCCTCTCGTTTAGTCACGGCTGATTGACTACCTGAGTTGTGTTTCAGTAAGTCTGCTCCTATTAACACTGTGATTGTACAGCCGTGGCCAAAAGTTTTGAGAATGACACAAAATTTAGTTTTCACAAAGTTCACTGCTTCGGTGTTTTTAGATCTTTTTGTAAAATGTTACTTTGGTATACTGAAGTATAATTACAAGCATTTCATAATTGTCAAAAGCTTTCATTGACAATAAATTGAGTTTATGCAAAGAGTCAATATTTGCTGTGTTTACCCTTTTTTTTAAGACCTCTGCAATTCACCCTGGCATGCTGTCAATCAACTTCTGGGCCACATCCTGACCGCTGAATATGAATAATCAGTTTAATTAATAATTTGTCAGAATTTTTGGGTTTTTGTTTGTCCACCCGCCGCTTGAGGATTGACCACAAATTCTCAAAACTTTTGGCCACGACTGTACTGTAAGACTGTAGTCTAACTACATTTTTGCTGCTTGTTCCTGCAGATCTACGCCCAGAAGGAGTCCCAGAGGTCGGGCTACATCGAGCTGGCTCTGCAGGCGTACGAACAGACGGCTGCCAATGCCTGACTGCCTCACACATACATAGAAATATAGAAATTCATCCACAATGAAGAATGGTACCCAGCAAGCAAGAGGCACAGGATGGAAATTACCTCCCATTTGTAAAAACACGACAACTTCTGTTCTCTCCCAAGAAGCTTTTACACGTCGCAGCCATCAGTTTGAGGAATTAAGACATCTTGCGGCGGTTCAAGACGAGAAATGTTTATCATTCCTCACGGAGAGGAAGTGTCTATATGAGAATTTAACTTAATGTGTCGGCCTATATATCGTGTACATAACAGAATAAAGACGGTCTTTGTACTCGAGTGTGTTGGAGGAATATATTCTGAAGCGTGGATAACAGAAGACACATTCACAGTCGCATCTATTGTTTTTTTATTTAAAAGGAGGAAAACAGTGTAAAAAAAAAGCAACTGGAGCAAGGTTTTAGTTTATCTCACGATCTACGTTTTGACCTAAACATGCATCGAGGACAACAAAAAGATAATAAAGCCATGAATAGAACCAAATGAGGGGCTTGTTCAAAATTTTGGAGTTGTATAAAAAAAAACACGTCATTCAGGAGATTTGCGCTGCATAGAAACGTATAAAATACTGCTCTAATCAAATGGCTTTGTCGACACCCTGATCAACAGCGGTGTTATGAGGTACTAGGAGTCTTTAACGATATGGTAGTGCACATCGCTGTCAACAAGCGGAGCAAAATCCACTTAGGAATGAGATAAAGGCAATTATTTATGTGAAAATACAAAACCACTAATGACAGCTTCCAGTAATCCCTATTTGTCTCTACTGAACGGGTTTCGATGGAGCTTAATTACAGCCTGCCTCGTCAGAATTGGTTTGTCATGCTTCCAGTATAATTTATACAATTTGTTCCTGCAGCAGCATGAATGTGGGAATCCCTGAAGGAAGCTACAGCAAGACAGAAACAACACGACAGATGCTTGTTCATTACTATTCAAAGGCGGTCTAGTGTGCCGACGGCTTGTCTTCGTCATGAATTATTCTATTATTTGGTCACTGGAAAAAAAAAAAAGGCTTACAGAAGATTTAGCTTTTTTCTAATCACCCAGGAAATCCTCATCTAGGTTGACGTCTGTGGTGTCGATGTCGTCCAGGTCAAAGTTGTCCAGATCCAGATCATCCAGAACCTACAGGTGGAAGATATCAGCAGGATTATGATTCTGCATTAACCCTTTAATACCAGAGCCTCAAAATGTCCACCTGGTCTTTTTTTCTTATCTTGATTACAAAGGGTCAGAAAATGTCCTGTGAGTGCTGGTGCCCATTTTTTCAGAAGAAACTTTCTATATCTGTCAGTTATTTACAATCTACTGCTTGTTATCAGAGTAATGATGGTTTAAAATGAAGAAATACACAAAAACTGAATCTGGTTTTAGTGTTTTAGTGGGAAAACTGAGCATAAATAACAGATTTTGCATGTTAAAGGTAAACTATTTACAACTAGAAAAGCACTCGGAGAGCGCAGACCTCCGCCAAGCAGCTCATGTCCACCCGTTCCTTGGCCCATTATCAACATTTTCTGAAAAAATTTCATCAAAATCCGTTCAGAACTTTTCAAGTTATCTTGCTAACAAACAGACAGACAAACACACATTTTCGCACATGGCGGAGGTAATAAACTTTGTGAGTCCTTGGCTCTAAATGAGCAGAAACAGGCCATAAGATGGAAACACTATGTACAGGAGGACAATTCTCCGTTCCACCGCTGTGTGTGTTTTCCCTGGGAACAAAGGGGCTGCTTCACGAGCTTCCTGGGTTAGGGTTAGGGTAAAGCGCAACGTCGTTGAGCTTTACAGCCAGTATAGTATCATTACGGTAATTTCATTCGTGCCCCCCCAGGAATCAGTTGGATTTTTTCCAACAGCGCAAACCGTGACATAATTATGGTAGTCCAAAGTGTGCTTGCCCAAACATGTAAACCGATGACGCACTAGGACTTAAAGCAGGGGTGTCCAAACTATGGCCCGAGGGCCAAATGCGGCCCGCCATCCATTTTTAATTGGCCCGTATCAAAGACTAAAAATATAGGGGATTATGGCCTGCACATAATATTTGCGGTTAACAGTATTCTAGTTCTTAGTTATAACTCTAGGTGGAGCATCTGTCTTGAACAAGGTAGCATCTCTACAAAGCGAGAGATCAAAGAAAAACATTGCTGATGGTCACCAGAAATGGCGGACCCAAAGAGACTCAAGAGAAGATCTCAAGTGAGTGCAGAAAATTTCAGACTCGGTGGAAAAAATTATATTTCTTCATTGAAACCAATGAGAAGTGTTTAATTAGCAATTAAACTGTTGCAGTGATGAAAAAGTACAATCCACGACGACATTATGAAACATCAGGCCTTCACGTCCTATACTGGCATTGAGCAGGAAGAGAAGGTTAAGCAAATGATAGCTAGCTTGCTCAAACGTAATTTACCTGAATTTGATTGATTTTACTAACATTTATGCATTTAAAGTGAGGCTTTATACCTCATTTCTAGTAAGTGGCCCAGTCCTTCGTAAATTTTTCTGTATGTGGCCCCTTGGGAAAAAAGTTTGGACACCCCTGACTTAAAGGGTTAAAGGCATTTGCAATTATAGATTGAACTTCCTGCTGCGTACCTCGTCATTCATCTCTGCCTCGAGGTCCTCTGCCGGTTCCTCGGCTCCCTCGGGACCTGCCTCCTCTTCCTCCTCTGCAGGAGCTGCTGCGGGGGATGAAACCTCTGGCTCAGCCTGTGGAGGAACCGCAGGCTCCGACTCGTCCTCAGGCTTCACCGGAAGTGCTGCGGTTTGTTCCTCTTGCTCTACTTCTTGTGTTGCAACCGGCTCCATTACTGGCATCGTATCTTCAAGGGAGTCTAGCAGTGGATCGAGGGCCAACTGTGAGAAAGTTTGGACCGGAACAGGGTCATCCAGGACCGGACTATCTGTGGTTTCAAATGAGATGAGCTCCTCTACTGCTACCTGTGATGGAGCTGCTTCTGTAACAGGAGTCTCTTCTGGTTCTGCTGCTGTGAAGTCCATCAGGGGAGGAACGTCTGAGGAGGTGACGTCTGGTTCCAGGTCTTTAAAACTGGCCATTTCTCCAGCATCAGCTGTCAGACCAGTGCTAACCAGGACGTCCTCTGCTGCTGCTGGCTCACTTGGTGCTTCTTCTGTCAACATGATGGTTTCAGGCAGAGTTGCTGTTGATGGAGATGTTTCCTGAACATCAATCTCAACGGATGATCTGACATCTTCCACAAGACTGGATTGTACCACCTCTGGAATCTCGATGACCGGCTCCAGCAGAATGTCTTCCTCTACAGAAGCTAAAGTCTCTGGTTCAGTAGTGGTGTCCTCCTCTACTGCTTCCACCTCAGAAGATGCAGGTTGTGCTTGCTTTGGCTCAACATGTTCTTCTGTTACATGGACAGATGTTTCTTCTGTTACTGGACCAGTTGACTCCTGCTTTAGTGGAATGAGCTCCTCCATCATCGCTGCTTCTGAGTGTGTCACTGCTGGTTCAACGAGGGTTTCACTCATGCTCTCCACCATTTTCTGGAGAGAAAAAAAGCACAGGCCTTCAGTCCAACCTCTACCAACCACAGAATAAATCTTCTATTATCCGTTTCTATTTCAGATTCAGTGTCGGCTCCTTTGCTTTCTTATCTATATGTTAAAGCTTCGTCATTCAGACTGAGGTGTCTTGTATGTAAATGTTTGCTACGGCTTTAATAAAACATGACGGGACGTTTTATACGTAGCACGCGGTGCATGAGAGGAGTTGGAAAGAATTATATTGGACAAGTGTTCTTAGTTTCTCGCACAAACTGAATCAGTGATGGAATTTTAAAAGCTATTTTTCATTCTGAGCACAAAAGACATCGGCCCTGCTTCTCACAGTGAATCCGTTACTGAGTTTTCTCATCAATTTCATCATTTATTAGCGAATCCTGCTGCCTAATGTCTAGCGGTGCAGAGTTAGGACTCGGGGTGGACATTAAGTTTAAAATATAGGCATGTACAGCTAGTATGATGCCACAGAGGGTTTCTTTTCCCTGCATTCTAAAGGGGAGAAGTAATGTTTAGCTTTCAAAGCAGGACAATACATCCATAGAACATTACCGTTTGCATGTTTTACATTTATGTAACTGTGACAGAATTCAATTCAGTCTTGTGCTGGTGCGCAGTCTGGACACGCAGGTAAAACTTATTCGGACATGAGACCAACATGTACGATCGCCACGTCCTCACCTCTGGCACACTGACGTCTCCTTCGGGCATAAATCCAGCCGATTCCTCCAGAATATTACGATCCTCGTTTGGCTGAGGAATAGAGAAACGGGCAAAATGTCATTTCAAACACGCATTTGATATTAAACTGATGCTCAACGTGTGGACGGCTTCAAACTGGGACAATTTTCCAGCTAATGCAGCGACGAACAAAGTCCTGTGACTTCTTAGTCGATTTTAAATACAGTCCCTCTGATTCTTCCACTGACCGTAATGAGTGGGTATTCTGCAGCAGGCCTGACCCCGACATGAGTCTCCTTCAGGTACTGCTCAGCCAGCAGGGCTTGCTGGAGGCCAGGGAACAGGTTGCTGTACTGGGTGGGGTCAGCCAGAGCATCTGCTGCTTTCTGGTTGACCTTGGACAGACTGTCTTTCCACAGCTTCACAACCCTGGAAGGAGAGAAGAGAAGCATGGACAGCTCACCAGCGATGCATAATGTAGCAGAGATATTCCCTTTAATAAAAACTCAGATTACAATGTGTATTTAACACAAATTACAAAGTGGTAAATGCACAGGTTCTGCAGAACACTAGGGACATAAGATGAATGTATGCATATGGAGTTTACAGCCAGTAAACTATAACACTCATTGACAACTACTTTACCTTGGGACCTGGCTGGGCATGTATGTTCTTGCCAGGAATGCAGCCTCTGGTAATCGATCAGTTTTGATAAGAAGCTCCAGACATTTGTCCAGTCTGGGCAAACACACACACAAAAAAGGGAATGAATAAAAATGGTTAAACACCTTCTTCCCATTCGTTCCCTACATCTCAGACACTCACCTCCCCTGCATGAAGTAGGTGATAAAGGCCACGTTGGTCTTCCCGTCCCTCTCCGCCCCCTCTGCCAGTTTGCCCACCATGTCTGCGTTGCCCGAGGTGGTGGCCAGCAGCAATAATCCCCCGTAATCCTGAGCTTGGTGCAGACACTCCTGAGCCAAGCTAAACTGGCACTTTGTAGTCGCGAGCTCAGCCAGCTGCTTCCATTTCTGCTCCGACTGAAGTCCCCGCATGTTGGCGGTGCCAAAGACACAGGAGAGAGAGGATTATCACAGGATGAAGAGCACCAATCTCAACAACAATACACCAGGAAGCAGTTACTAAATTTGGGATGGCAGTTAGAGAAGGAGAATATCTGATACTACAAACATTATCCAGCATATTACACAGCTGCCGATTAAAGGAAATCATTAAAAACATAAATTAATTTTGAATCATTTTATTACAGTCTCCATATTCTTTCATAGTTGCGGCAACTTTGGCAGCATGTTACACATTTAAACTTTTCTGATGCAATTAGGTTTACGCATGCATGTCTCCCTCTTTAATCTAAAGCCATAATCATGTATAAATTAGTTTACACTATGGATTATACCCAACCGGTCTAGGCAGATGGCCGCCCTCCCTGAGCCTGGTTGTGTCGGAGGTTTTTTCCCCCCTCCCCATCCTAGGGGGTTTTTGGTTCCTTCCCACCGTTGCGGACTGCTGCTTATAGGGAATCTAAAAGCGATTTTTGATTGTTGGGTTTTCTGGTTCCTGTATTGTTCTTCCTTATGATGATGAGCGCTATGTGATGACGTGTTGTAAATATGTGCAATATAAATAAAATTGAATTGAATTACAATGTGGTTCTTATCCACACATTCACACACCAATGGCGACAGAGCTTCCATGCAAGGCACTAATCTGCCATTGGGAGCAACTTGGGGTTCAGTGTCTTGCCCAAGGACACTTCGGCATGTGGGGGGGACTGGGGATTGAACCGCCAGCCTTGTCATCAGTGGACAACCCGCTCTACCACCTGAGCCACAGCCGCAATATTTGAGAAAACTATTTTCCTCTAAATGGGACTGTAATTTACTAAATAAACATCATTCTGTATTGAATGAGACTTCAAATTAGCGATTGAGACCATAAACTCATTAGGAAAATGTTTACTGAGCTAACAAATCAAGTGAGAATTAGGCTCATTTTCTCATAGACCTCTATACAGTTTGGTACCAGAGGAGTCGCCCCCTGCTGGCTGTTAGAAAGAATGCAGGTTCAAGGTTTCACTTTTCAAATCTGGAGCCTGCGTCTATATTTTATGAACAGTTTGTCGTCCCACTGACAAAACTCTTCTAATCTGCATTAGCGAAGGCACACCTGCTGCTAATAACTAGGGCTGGTCCAAATAGTAGTTGCTGTCCTTTGAATATTCGGGTCCAATTAATGACGACTATTCGAATATTCTGCACGAGCCGTAGCGGTACTCTGACGGGGGGTGACATCGGAGTTGGTAGGTCCGCGTACTCGAACATCAGCGGCGTACTCGAGCTCGTGGTATACTAGGTATTCAAATATCAATATTATCTGATTACCACCACAACAAACTAAGATTCGAATATTCTGGACCAGCCCTACTAATAACATTAACATAATTAGAGTTCAGCTATTATTAAGGTCTTTAATTCCACCTGGGACCTGTTAAAACACCTCCTACTGTACTGTTTCATGTTCTTACCCAACGCCGCCTTGTCCAGGAAGTGCAGCTCAGTGTAGAACGACTGCAGCTCTGGATATTTCTCCTGGATGATGTTGACAATAAAGTGCAGCAGAGTCTGTCTGCGGTCTGTAGATTTAGTGTCCAACAGCTTAAAGAGGCAGCAGAGACGAGTAAAAAACACAACATGACATGTCATAGATTGATGACAGCAGGTCGTACGAGAGATTATTTGATCATCTATAGAAACAGAAACAGCATTAAAAAAGCTTTCTGTAGCCGAGTCACTCACCAAGTCTAAACTCTGCAGTCTGAAGCCGTACGCTGCTCCTCGCTTGCTGCTGTTCATGTAGTTCCCAAACGCCAAGATGATCTTTACACCGGAAACAAGAGTCGGAAAGTTGACGGTCAAATGTCCAACAGAAGCCGTTCTCAGACGCAACATCACTGCTTCATTAGTCTGTTAAAGTGGCGGCATTCTAACAATCAGACGACACAGCCTCGATCCATCCTGTCTTCATGTCAGGGATCATTTATAATTAGGAGTAATTAATGAATATGTTGAGATGCTCATATGGATCCTGCTTCTATCTGATGCTGCAGGTATTTAATAAACTCAGAGGAAATAGTCCTAAACAACTAAACTTCAGCTCATCAAAACCTGGATGAGTCTCGTTAATCTGACCCATTGCAGATTCTGTCTTCATAGCAGTAAAGGTGGATTTGTTCAGATATTTCAGTTTCTAGCCTAATAGATGTGAAGCTGTAGAGTCCTTTGCTCTCAGTGATGTTTTTGGAACAGTTTTGGTGCTGAAATGTGGAAATATTTGTCCTCAAATCGCTTCACACGACCTGTTAGCGTGACTTCATGCAGCTCAGACTGAGAGCGTTCATTCAGACGCCGTCAGGTTAACAGAATAAAGTGCAGTAAACCTAAATGTTGAACATCATTCAGTCATGAGCTGCTTCACTGAAAATAAAAAACATAAAAATTACCTCGAGGATTTTCTTCAGCTTGCTGGAGGATTTGAGCGACATCGATGCGGCGATGATGGCGTTCAGTTGCTGTAAGACACATGGTTGAGATCAATAGACGGTTTTACAATCTGCTGCTACAACTTAAGTACAGTTTAGCCCTCTTTATTTTACAGGACTAATCCTATATAGTTTAGGGAATTATGTTTATCTGCCTGCTCGCAGAGAATAAAATGAGAAGATCAATAGCACTTTTACAACTGTAGGGTAACATAAAGCTGTATTTACTTTTATAAATTGTGTTTATTTTATGAGTTGTCTGTCTTATTTTGCTGCCTTGTGAAGCACTTGCATTTTAAAGAAGTGCTCTACAAATACAGATTATTATTATTTTAATATGTTAAATATAACTTTTAATGGTAAAAATGTGCTAAAATGCTACATATATAGATGCTGGACTCTGGTTTTAGTCCACAGCTACCTCAAGGACTCCATGGAAATATTCTGTTTTACTCTTAAATCAAAAACAAAAACGTTTATAAAACCCCGAACTCCCAGAATGCATTGCAGCACAACAGTCCCGTACCTGAGCTACAATATCTATAACTGGAAAGTACAATGTTGGTGGTGTTGCCTGTGTACTGTACTTTACTTTAGCGAGGCAGTTCTTGCATAGTTCATAGTCTTTGTCCAGCTTGTTCCCTCCATGTTGCCAAAGCCCCAAATGGGTCCACACTTTGGACTTAAACGTGGATGGGGCGTCTCTTACGGTAGCGTTGCTGTCCTCCATTATACAAACTCTTCTTGGGCCAGTTCATTTCCCTCAAGTCTCCCTCATTCATGTGATAAACGCCACTGTATGGAGTCATTAAGTAGTGACGCTGGGGAAATGGCAGCTGGCAGGGGGATCTGGCAGGGTTTAGAGCGCCTTAATATATTAATTAAAGGATCCATATTTGGCGGCAGTGTATCGATGCTCATATTGCACGAGGAGGGACGACCATATATCGCTGTATTGATATTGTGTCCCACCCCGAATCAGTAGGCGTGGATTTCAGGGTGGATGCAGGTGATATGTCCCCTATAACTCATTGTGCCTGATCCTTTGTGGGTTGTTTTTTTTTAACATAATTAGACATTTCTTCCACAAATTGATGCAGAAAAGGAACAAATTAGTGCAAAAAAAACCCCCAGATTGCAGGAAATTAAGTGTTTGATGCTTTAAGTTTCCTGCTTAGTGTGTCGCCCCCAAAACAAAACCTACACTCATGTTTACATCCCCCCCAAAAAAACTGAGATTAAGTGATTTTGTGCAGCTCTCACAAAGCTCCTGCTGTAAACTGAGACACAAGCTGTACAGTAATTCACTTCCTTCTCTTTATAAAACACAGTTCAGGTAATAAACCCCCTCTGAACCCTCCGGTGGACTCACAGGCTGGATGAGCTGAACACTCTCGGGGAAGTTGCCCATGAAGGTGAGCGTGTTGATGCGCTGCGACAGTCGTGGGATTTTGCTGAACCGCACCATGAATCGGTCCTCCTCGCTGAGCTCGTCCAGGTTCCTGCCGTCGCACTCGTAGCTGTGGATCAGCTTCATCTCGTACTCGTTGGGGATGAAACGCTCCAGGAGCTCGAGGAAGTCCAGGCTCAGGGCTTTCTGGTTGTACCTGTGGGGACGACATGTGACTCACCCTGATGCTTTATGGTCGTATTATTCACCTAAAATGGACTTTAGATGAATCTCTTACGTCTCGATGGCGCAGCAGATATCCGACGCTGCCATTCCTTCCTTGCGCAGGGTGATCGCCAGGTTCTTGGCCCTGTTGGGCTCCATTAGAGACACTTTACTGGGAGTCTTATGGGCCATCTTCATCTTCAGGGTTCCCAGATTGACTGGTGTGGACTGAGCTTTGGTCTTAAACTGCTCCTCAAAGGCCGACATGTTCAGCTCCTGATTAGAGTTCAAACATACAAACGGATAATTAATCAGTTGTATTTGTTATGATGAGAAATTACCAAAATAATCTTATGTCTTTGGGAAAATGATGGTTAACCCTTTAAGACCTGAGCCTCAAAATGTCCACCATGATTACAAAAAGGTAAGAAAATGTCCTGTGAGTGCTGGAGCCCATTTTTTTCAGAAGAAACTTTAAATATCTGGAAGTTATTTACGATTTACAGCCTATTATAAAAGTTACGGTAATTTTACGGTAATTTCATCCAGTGAATTCCTGGGGGGGGCACGGATGAAATTACCGTAATGACACCATATCGGCTGTAAAGTGCAACGCCTCAGCTTTCAGAAACCGTTTAATTTTTTTCCGATAGCACAAACGGTGACATATTTACGGCAGTCTGAAGTGCGCTAGCCCAAACGTGTCGCCGATGATGCATTAGGACTTGAAGTCAAATAAAAGATATATTCTGACTTAAAACTAATTTACTGTTTCTTTTTAACAATTTACTGTAAATCAGCTGCTTGACAAACGTTAATCCTCCATGCTTACAGCCTATTACTGGCTGTTTTTTATTTATTTTCTTAAAAAAATAGCAACTCTACAGGACAATATAAACACTATTGAAAGTGGAAAATCATTTAAATTATATTTTATTTTCTGAAACTTAAAATGTAGTGAAGAATTGTTGAAGAGATGTTTCGAAAGTCCAGGAAAAGGGTTTTTAAGCAGATTTTAAAACTTAAGTAAGTGTTAGTAGAGGTTTCTTGCACATATGCTCCCCGAATAATGAAGAAAAATGTAAATTGTTATTTTTTGTTAGTTGTGCTACGTCATATTGTCATTTCTGATTGAAATAATTGCATATGTTTTGCATCTAATGAGAAAATACTGAACTGTTAATCGCAATAAAGAGTTTTAGTTGGTGGATTTAAGGAGATAAAGAACAAAAAACTAGTGAATGTGAAGCAAACTTTTTGGTTGTCTACAGGCTCAGAAATATGGCTAAAATTAACGCTACATTCGGATGAAACCCAGAAGAGGAAACATGAAGTGATCAAACCTCTAAGACGTGTTCGTCGTCCAGCTCGTTGAAGATGGTTCCTGCCACCTGGTTGGATTTAAGAGCCTGCCAGTTGAACAAGGGCATCCGGTATTTGGTTTGAATCTGCTTCTTCTTCTTACAACCTGAAAGAAACATAACCGAAGATGTTCAGATTCTGAGATGGGTTCTTCCTGATTTCTGTGTTCACCTGACTGTTGTGTAAATCAGACTTTAGAACTCTTAATCTAACATTTTATCTCCAGGGGAATCCGTCGTGTTCAAGATAAAAGTGTTACTAATGAACCTCCCCCCTGCTGCGACGGTGGACTCACCCGAACTCCCACCTGTCCCATCTCCTGACAGCTGGGTCGTACCACCTGCAGGAAGCAGGGGGGGAGGTGGAGCCGCTGGAGGAGGAGGTGGAGGAGGAGGAGCTACAGCTGAGGCTGGAGGTGGAGGCGGTGGAGGAGGAGGTGGAGGAGCTGGAACCGGCGCCGACTGTGGAGAAGCTTCAGTTCTGGACTCTGAGGAGGTTTGAGCTGCTTCACTGTTGTTACCTGAATCAGGTTCGTCTACAAAGGAACAACACTGGGTCAGTCCAACTCAGGTCATCAGACTTTTAGAACAATTTCTGCAATACATCTCTGAACTGCCTGATATTTGGATGGATATGGAAAATGTTTGTGAAGATTTAGATCAGTGGTTCTCAACTGGTCCAGCCTCAGGACCCACTATGTCTCTATTAGTAACGGTCGTGACCCAAATTTTTGAAGTTTACTGTTCCTGTTAACAAACTATGGTTTATCTGGGTGTAGTCTCAACGTATTTTGATACAGCTTGGGAAATTTTTGGCTTATTCTTTGCTCATTTTGGTATATTTGGACACTTTAGCCAAGTTCTGGTCATATTCTGTCCCATTCTGACAGATTCTGAGCACATGTTGGTTTATTTTTGGCACGTTTTAGCATAAATGTCTCCACTAAGCTGGCAGAGCCTCATCTAGAGGTTAATAGTGGACAACTACTGGTGTCACCACCACTAAATATCCTGCTATTGAAAGAAAACTGTGTCATAAGAAACACGTCCTTTAAAATAAAAGACTTTATACCACTACTTTTTTTGGGGGGGACATGCTTCTGCGACCCTCTAAAAATGGCTTTGTGACCACTTTTGGGTCCCGACCCACCACTTGAGAACCGCTGATTTAGATTAATACATCGAATACTTTCTAAGTTAATTTAG
Source organism: Chromis chromis (assembly GCA_900302755.1). NCBI lineage: Eukaryota > Metazoa > Chordata > Actinopteri > Pomacentridae > Chromis > Chromis chromis. Next base: position 3,542 of record OMNN01100220.1, on the reverse strand, counting down.
AAACAGTTGCCCATCAAACCTACTTTCAGCACACGTCCAGTTTTATCACACATTGAAATTTGAGGCTGTGTTTCAACGACGACATCTGAGGAACCATTATTAAGTTATTCTACATCACAATCAGCTGAATCCTGACAGAGACACTGATTGATTTTTCATTAAAGTCTGAATTCTGTCGTCTCATCAGCAAAGTGTCTCTGTTCACCCTTCTGTGTGAACTCTACAGCAGTTTCAGAAACACTCAATACTCAAAGTTTGTCCTCATTCTGATGTTTGTATCTGCAGGATTTTAAGCTGAGCTGCTTCCACATGATTGATCAGCTGATTGGATCATTGCAGGAATAAACAGGTGAGTGTTTCTGGAATCACACAAATTGTAAATTGTAAAAATTTGCTTCTGGTTCAGTTTGATGATGATTATTTTGTCTTCAAAGTTGCATCAGCATGAATCAAATTTATGGTTAATAAATTAGAAACAAATTAGACTCTTTGAATACAGCTGATTAAAATAAATGTTGTTTTTCTAGTTTCGTATTTAACTTTCTAGTGCGGCTGCAAACCTGACCTTGACACATCTTTTTCTTTCTAAAATTTAACTCAACCTGGAGGAGAAACACTTTGAGGAGAAGAGAGCAGCTCATTACTTTTACATGCAGATGAATGAAATATTTGAATTATCCAGAATAAAAGCAGGTTATTCAGAGAAACCTCACCTCCTTTCTGCTGCACCACCTGGATGTGGAGTTGTCCGGAGGAGGATCTCTCCATCCGGACCAGGCCCTGCTCCACCAGACTCTGGACCTGGACCTCCAGCTCCTTCAGGTTCTGGGTGGACCGGGCCTGGTCTCTCTCTCTCTCCTTGTCCCTCTCGTGTTCCAGCTCTCGCTCTCGTTCTCGCTGCTGCAGCAGAGTCACCTGAGAACTCGACTCTCGGAGACTCTCCTAGAATACAGACGCAGGTGTTTTATGATGCAGTGGAAAAACTATTCTGTAAAACATCTGGCAGCAAAGAAAAGATGTTGGTGGAATACTGTTCATCTGTAAAATAATCCTCATAATCGTAGCATCTGGACTTGCTTGAGTTTGAAGATGTTCCACCTCTCATCCAAGAGGCTTCACACATCACAGGGTACCTCACGATACGATACGATACATGGCTCACAATACCGATACTATCACGATACAGCGATAATCGATATATTGCAAGACAGTCACGTAACGATACATCACGATATCTATAACTGAAAAATACAAAATGGCAGCGATGGACGTTGTAATGCTGGAGGCCCTCAGGTTAAACATCGTATTAACGGCTGCAGGTTGACCTTAAACGTTCGCTGCATCAGAGGAGTTCAGGATGGTGGGTTTGCATGTTGGTGGTGTTGCCTGTGTACTTTACTTTAGCGAGGCGGTTCTTGCATAGTTCATAGTCTTTGTCCAGCTTGTTCCCTCCATGTTGCCAAAGCCCCAAATGGGTCCACACTCTGGATTTAACGTGGATGGGGCGTCTCTTACGGTACCGTTACTGTCCTCCATTATACCTGTACAAACTCTTCTTGGGCCAATTCATTTCCCTCAAGTCTCCCTCATTCGTGTGATAAACGCCACCGTGTGGAGTCATTAAGTAGTGACGCTGGGGAAATGGCAGCTGGCATTTTAGGATGAAGATTCCAAGCAATTTTGGACTAGTTTCAGTCATTTTAAGCATTTTTTGAGTCATTTGGGACAAGTTCGAGTCATTTTAAGCAATTTTTGAGTCATTATAAACCATTTTGGAGTCATTTCGGACAAGTTCGAGTCATTTTAAGCAATTTTTGAGTCATTATAAACCATTTTGGAGTCATTTGGGACAAGTTCGAGTCATTTTAAGCAATTTTTGAGTCATTATAAACCATTTTGGAGTCATTTTTGACAAGTTGGAGTCATTTTAAGCAATTTTTGAGTCATTATAAACCATTTTTGAGTCATTTTGGACAAGTTTGAGTCATTTTAAGCAATTTTTGAGTCATTTTGGACAAGTTGGAGTAATTTTAAGCAATTTCCAATCAATCTTAAACCATTTTTGAGCTTGCTTGTTCCCTCAATGTTGCCAAATTCCCAAATGGGTCCACACTTTGGACTAAAACGTGGATGGGGCGTCTCTTACGGTAGCGTAGCTGTCCTCCATTATACCTGTACAAACTCTTCTTGGGCCAGTTCATTTCCGCTCTAGTCTCCCTCATTCATGTGATAAACGCCACCGTGTGGAGTCATTAGGTAGTGACGCTGGGGAAATGGCAGCTGGCAGGGGGATCTGGCAGGGTTTAGAGCGGCTTATTATATTAATTAAAGGATCCATATGTGGCGCCAGCGTATCGATACTCATATCGCACGAGGAGGGACGACGATATATCGCTGTATCCATATTTTGTCCCACCTCTGCTCGGCACACATCTTAAATATAATAACATCTTCTAGATTCTTCTCTAAAACATGATTTAAAATTCTAAAATATCAATGTCAACATTAAAATAACTAGCACCGATTAGATTCTGCTGTATAAAAAGATGATGAATGTCTTGCTTGTTCCTTTATATTCTGAAATAATCTGATTTTCTTTACGTTCTCGGCACCGCTACGTAAAAAAAAAAAGGCTTTATGAACTCATTAATATGCTAATTTATGCAGCCAGGAACAACAAAATCTAATCAACATCTAAGTGTAAAGTATGAAGCTTCTGCTGTGTGTTTATCTTGAACTCTCGCGTTCACAAGAACAGTCGGTTTCCTCCTAATTAAGCTCATTAGCTCCGTCATTGCAGTGATTTTTGCTACCAACACGTTTATCTGTGCCCGCTACACATCTGGTGTCAATTTGAACTTGTTAGTTGAAGTGTCAAGGAGTCAAAGCTGTTTATGGGGAAGCTGTTTTAGCTCATTAACATGCAGATTTATGCAGAAAAGGTGCTTCATAATCTCATCAGATCATCTCTCACATATGGGGACGTTTCTATACACTTACATAAGGAAAGAGTTGGCACAGAAACAACAGACGTTAATTAAATGGACGCTGCTGCAAAGTACAGATGACGGTGCAACTTAGAGCAACTATGATTCAATTTTTTCCCTTTCTACAGAAATTCAAGATGAAAGATGACTCAAAATTTGAAAACATTCACCTTTCTGCAGAGATTAGAGCTGTATGGGCAAAACCGACAAACAAAACACCCACTGGTGACGCTTTTATCCCTTCATATGTTAAAAAGACTGAAGAAAAACACCCAATTATCAGACGCTGTGTGACTCAGGCTGGTTTGTTGCCAGAATCCTCGTAGTATTTTCCTTCCACTGGTTAATAATAATAATAATAATAATGCATTGGTTTTATATAGCACTTTTCTAGACACTCGCTTTACATTGCATTATTCATTCACTCCATACTCGATGGTGCTAAGCTACGTATGTATCCACAGCTGCCCTGGGGTAGACTGATGGAAGCCAGGCTGCTAATCTGCGCCATCGGCCCCTCCAACCACCACCAACCACTCACTCTCACACTGCATT
>OMNN01100217.1:0-26325 GCA_900302755.1 Chromis chromis | reverse complement strand
ATATAATGAAGAAAGAGGGGTAGGATTTCTTATAAGTTCCTTGAACTTCCACCTACTCCTTTTGAGTGGCAACTTTGTATTATTTTCCATCTGTAATCTTTGTTTTATTGATGTGCTTCTCAAATGAATTCAATTAAAAAAAAAATTTAAAAAAAATTGATTAGATTTTTTATTGAGCTTGAATTTTCATATTTAGGACGCCCATGTTCATATATTACACAATTCATATAATAATACAATTCAGCATTACAATTTAGTGGGTAGAATTCTGGCTTGTATTAAATGCTCATCTTTAGTTGAAGACTGCTGGTGAACAAAACCATAAATAATGAACAACACAAACCCTAAACTCTGCATGGATCCTATGAGGTTAGAAACATACAAATGCAAAAACAATGATGTAGTTGCTAAAAGCTATATACTATATACTAGCCATGCCTCAGATAGGATATTTTTTTTGTTTTATTTTTACTTATAAAAACAAACATCCTGTTCATTGTACACTGATCAGCCACAACATTAAAACCACTGACAGGTGAACTGAATAACATTGATCATATTGGTACTATGTGGTGTTCTGCTGGAAAACCTTGGATTTTGGCATCTGTGTTGATGAGACTTAGACACCCAAATAAACATTGTCCCAGAACAAGCACACTCCCTCATGCAAATAGCAATCCCAAAGGTCACTGGCCTACCCCCGCAGGAAAATGCACCCCACCACATGGCAAAAACATCAAACAATCAGGAACATTTTGAGGAACAAACTTCCTAGACCCCATTCTGATCAAGCATCAACAGGATGCAGTGAAACAAGTTTGATTGACAGAGGCCCCACTGCACAAGCCAGAGTACCCAAAGGATCCACTGCCAACGTCCTGGTGCCAGACCCCATAGGACACCCTGAGAGGTCCTCTTGTCCATGCCCAATGGTACAGAGCAATTTTGACCACATAAATACAGTTGGGCTAAATTAAATTGAACTGAAGTAGAATGTTATATTTAGAGCCTACAAAATTCTGTTTCTTTTCAGCCTATCAAAGATACTGACAGTTTAAACATATTTGATCCCTTTCAGAGAACCTTTGATCAATCATCCGAGCAGAAAGTTTTAGTAACTGATTTGTAGATTGTAGCTGTACAGTCTGTGATTGTAGCAGAGATTTGAGAGATGAGGGATCTCTCTGTGGTGTAACGGGTGGAGTTGTTTGGTGTGTGTTCGTGTTGCCCTGAGCCTACCTGGCAAATAAAGCACAGCTTGCTCATGTTGGAAATAAAACCACTCACTCCGACTCTCTTGCACACACACACACGCACAGAGCATGTGTGCACTCTCACACACACACCCACAAACTGAGACCGCAGACTGTCTGCAAGGTCAAACCGGTGGATCAGCAGCATCCCCAACACCCCTCATCCTTTTCTCCATCTTTCCCCCATCCCTCTCTCTCTCCCTCTGTCTGAGCGTGTCACCTTTCTGCCCTCAGCCTTTCCTCCCTCCCTTCCCTTTCTCTCCTCCATCTCCATGTGTCAGTGCTCGAGGTCCCTTCCTCCCATATCACTTTTCCCCTTCTCCTCTGTTCCTCTTCCCTCTGTCCTTTCCTGGTGGGTCAACTATTGACCTCTTGGCCTGACCCTTTGCTACTGTTCTCCTGCTCTTCCCAGTATTACCAGCTGCCAGTCTAGTTTGGACACAGTCTGGTATCATGAAATGGCCAATGGCAATGTCATTTCACGTTATCACTATGCATTTTTTGCTTTTTGCGTGTTATTCACACCATGTAGTCTTATCTGACTTAGGGATGACACCTTTACTATAACCTGCTTACAACCATTATAATCAGCTAATCATCTCACCTTTATGTTTTACAGGATTACTTGCAAATGACATGCAAAAAGCTTAAAATCTGTAGACAAGTTACACAAAAATGTGGCATGCTATTTATACACAATCCCATGATATCACATTGTAGTGTGGGGAAAGGCTGTAGCTGTAATCCAAATATAACAAAATCTGAGCCCCATCCCAGACAACTGACATCTGGAATTCCACACTTATTTATTCATCTGAACACAAAACATCTGTCGTATTTAGGGTCCAAAACATGCTACTTTTTTTTTTCTTTTTCGTATTTTCAGATCTCTTTCCAGCGCAACAGAACATCAGCACTGCAAGAAGAAAAAAAATTTAACTGCTAAGATTGTTTTATTTTTTAATTAAACAATTTTAAATGTGTACAAGCAGAATTCAAACTTAATATCTACAGTGTTGATTCTGGTCACACAGTGACAGACTAGCGTGGAATCAGCCAAGCAGACTTTGCTTGGCTCATTCAGCATTTGGACTCCGGAGTCAGATTAGAGTTGTGAAAATGAGCACTCGAAGCTTGTTTGCAGAGACACTCGACTCACTTGAAAGCGTGTCACAAATCGTGAAATTTCATGCTGATGATTGAGGCAAAAATATCAATTTTGATCAATGAAATACTGAATAAGCTGAATAAAACAGCAGCAGGTAGCCACAGAATGAGATCCTCTGGACTAATTGGAAATGTAATCTGCACCTGTTAAAGCTCGTGATCTTTCTTAAGACCTGAGCACACCAGCATTTAAAACAGCAGAATTGATTGTTAGATTTTCATGCGGGTGGGGATAAAGCAAATCTGTGTGAGTTTTTTCATGTCAAGTTCATCTTTGGCTACTTGTAGTTTTACACTGTTGACTAGTAGCAAGATATCTTGACAGTGCTGACCTTTGAGGGCATGAAAAGTCAAGAGAGCTCTATAACTGAGGAATCTACCAAAGCTTATTATCTGTGTTGCACCATCCACTTTTATTTAACCACCTCTGTCAGAGTACAACCTGCACCACAAAAGAGGAACTGTTTGCAGACAGTTGAGAGACGAGTTGATGGTAGCAAAGTTCATAGCTAGGAAAAGCAGTTTTTAGTCTTCAGAAATCTTATAAATTTAATAAAATGTTGTAATTCAAAAAACAAAATAATGACTTGACCAGGACTTCCTTGAGACTTAACTTTAACTGTCATCCGCTTCATATTGCTGAAATATGAAGCAATATGACAATATCGGTGCCTTTTTTGTTCCTGCTACCTTCACCTTTTTCCCTAACTGCACCACACATTTGTCTATCTTTGTGTTTTCCAAACAGACCTCAAAACCCGTCTTATCCTCCCAGTCCAGCCAGGCCCAGACCTGGCCAACTTATCACCCAGGCCAACCCATCTTCTCTCCATTACACCACAAACAAATTGGTCTGTTACACCTCTGTCTGGACCCAGATTGCATTTCTCTTCTCATCCCTCACCGCCTAAACATTCTTTCTTCTTCACTGTGACATTTTCAGACGGTCCGACACCTTCTCTCTCTTCATGTGTGCCCTCGCTGCTTAACTGCCTTTACTTGACAAGATTGAATCACATCTCTCTTTTACTCCCTTTTACACATGCGCGGGCAAACACACACACTAACAAACACACACAACACATCTCCAGAGTGTAAAATATCTACCCACACTAAACTAAGACTGCTCTTCTTACACACAAATGCATGGGCAACCAGAGCGAGAACACACCCAAGGATAAGTTCCTTGTGCAACACACGTACACCATTTCATCATGTTTTTAACGCAATAGTTCCAGGAACTAAACTCAAAGTCTTGTTTGCACTTTCTGGTTGCGTTTTCACATCCAAAGAATCATGCAGATTCAAATAGGCCAATGACAACAAAAAATGCTTTGACAGCCTTTAACTGCTTTGGTTGAAATGTAATTTTCACTCACAATGAACAGTTTACTGTTGTGCAGTTGCAATGTTTGAATGGATATTGCAAAGGAGACATGCAGAGGTGGAAAGAGGCACTGAAAGAATTGTCTACAACAACAATTTGATGAAGATTTTTTTTGTTTTCTGCTTTTAAATGTACCTACATTGAATTACTTAACAAATTAAATTGTTTTTAAGGCACCAGTTTACTATAACAGATGTGCTTGAGGGATAGTGGATCCAATGCAGTCTCACGCTAAAATGTGTAACACCTATGTTTGTCCACAGAGCAAAAACATATAGAAAACACCTTATTAGTTTCACAATAAAGGTGGCACAATTGTGAGATGCCTTTACATTTTTTCTATTCTATTGGCCTACACCCACATAATGTCCACATTTCTTTAACTTTACAGTTCAATTCAGCTGTATTTTTATAACACCAATTTACAACATCTGCCATCTTAATGCACTTTACATAGTAAGGTGAAGGCCAGACAAATCCAAACAATTCCCTCTTAGCAAGCTCGTTGGCAACACTGAAAAAAAGCCTTTAAGAGGAAAAAAACTCTGGCTCAGGGAGGGCAGTCATCTACCTTGACTAGTTGAGGTGAGGGTAAAGGGGAGAGAAAACAAGATAACAGATAGAAATCAGACAAACAATGCACAATAAGATAATAAACACCTGGTAGGTTGGTAATGCCAGTAACTGCAAATCAGAACATATAGTTCCACAGTCAAAGATACCTCCAGAGAGGACGAGACACAAACTACAGGGGAGTGAAGACACAAAGATAGTGACATGCAATGATGGCATATACACCGATCAGGCATAACATTATGACCACCTGCCTAATATTGTGTTGGTCCCCCTTATGTGGTCAAAAATGCTCTGAACCATTGGGCACGGACGGGAGGACCTCTCAGGGTGTCCTATGGGGTCTGGCACTAGGACGTAGGCAGTGGATCCTTTGGGTACTCTGGGTTGTGCAGTGGGGAATCTGTCAATCAAACTTGTTCCACTACATCCTGTTGATGCTTGATCAGAATGGGGTCTAGGAAGTTTGGAGGTCAAATCAACATATTGGGCCATTGTCATGTTCCTCAAGATGTTCCTGATTGTTTGATGTTTTTGCCATGTGGTGGGGTGCATTTTCCTGTGGGGGTAGGCCAGTGATATTTGGGATTTCCATTTGCATAAGGGAGTGTGCTTGTTCTGGGACATTATTTGGGTGTCTAGGTCTCATCAACACGTATGGCAAAATCCAAGGTTTTCCAGCAGAACACCACATAGTACCAATATGATCAATGTTATTCACTTCACCTGTCAGTGGTCATAATGTTGTGGCTGATCGGTATATAGTCTATTATATTAATTAGAGGCATCTATTATTGTGGGTTCCTTGTCTTTTTTTTTTTGAGGAGATGGCACTAATTTGTAAAACTTTCCACTACATCTCACTGACTTCATTAACATGCAATTTGCTCACAGGGGATGTTTGACAATTAGGCTGGCTGATAAACTGAATTATTAAAGTTGAGAATCTATCACCGATTTACTTTATTCACTCCAGTAGAAACAAAATAACTAAATTAAAGAAGAAATGTGCAAAATAGATGATATCTCAATGGACATTCATCTTGATTTTTCAACAGCTGAAATTATGCTGTGGAGGAACTCTACCTCTTCTCATCTGAGGGCGCTTAACTGCACTGAACAAGTAGCTACAGGACCGCAGCCCTAAGCATTAAGCGGGCCATGTTCTCCTTTTTTTTTTCTTTACTCGGCTGTGATGAATGGGTGGAATAAGCTGGGTCAGCCTGTTATTTGACAGAGCGGTTCATGTCTGGAGCTATGAGTCTGCTTTTATTCCATAAAAGAGAAAAAGTCCTGTTTTGTCCAGGTGGATGAAAGACGACAAGTGTATGTATAAAAAGAAAAAAGAAAAAAAAAGAAAGAGGGAGCACTAATGAGCCAATGTGTCGAGCAGTGATGCAGAATGTGTACTTCACCTGTTGAACTCCACCGGCACTGCCAGTACACACACAGTAGCTTAACTCCCCTCCTGCTATCGCCCATCACCAATCTCCTGTAACCTGATACTGAGACACACACACACATACACACACACACAGTCTCTCTATCTTTTTTTTTGCTCTTGCTTTTTCTATTCTAACACACACTCACACACAGGGAGGTCAAATTGAGGTTGTGCTTCCATGACATCACTGTTGCCATGACTCATAGTGCCCCCAGGCTCAGTAAGGCCCTCTCCTCCACAGAACCTGTCAGAGGCACCGACACAAACAGTCACACAGGGCGGCTGTGGCTCAGGTGGTGGAGCGGGTTGCCCACTAATCGCAGGTTCAATCCCCGGCTCCCTCATGTCCACGTGCCATAGTTTCTTTGGGCAAGACAATGAAGCTAAAGTTGCTCCTGATGGCAAAAAAGCAGTATGTGAATGGGTGTCATTCATATCAGAATCAGAATCAGAAATCAGAAACATATTTATTGCCAAGTAATTTTTACATTACAAGGAATTTGTCTTGGTTTGTTGGTGCAAAACAGTTAAAAAGAGCAGATAGCGAAAAATAAAATTATATTAAGAATATATATAAAGGCAGAAGTGTTTTCTTCCAAAAAAAGAGAGAGATATTAGTACAAGTAGTGCAAAAATCCATATCTCTAAGCACACCAATATGTTTTTTTTGTGTGTGTATACATTATTTTCAACTAATTGATGATGGTGATATTGATATATGCACATATTTTCCTCACCTCATTTCCACGAATATCAGGTTTTGGAAATTAAAATATTACTATGCCTACTTAAATGTGCATCCACTTGGCAAAATAATCAAACTTGCAAGGAAAACATGACATATTTAGTTTGATCCAACATTTTCACACAGAAATTGTTGATTTTGAGCTGATATTTCCTTTTATTGGCCGATATCAATGATGATCGATATTATGCATGCCTATCTTTTACATATGAAAGTCTAGCGCTGACTAAGGCTCGACCAATATGGTTTTTTTTTGGCCAATACCGATTATTGGTAATCGGGAAATGCCGATAACCAATATTTGGAACCGATATACATTAAATGTAATGTTTTAACAGCATCTGGTAGCAGAGAACCTGTCATTGATAACAAGACTTCTTCATTAATAAGGGTGACTATAACTGAATATGTAAAATAGAAATGTATAATATGGGTTGTGTGGGATTGACAGAGATTGATCAGTTTGCCTCCTGTCTTCTCTACTTTCTTAATCTTTTACAGTTCTATCACTTTTATAGCCCACTAAGGTCCATATCTGAAAGATATATTAATTTTCCAGACTCTGTTTCAGTTTAATCTGTGGCTGCCTTCTAACTTAGCCGCTAGTCATTAGCCACTGTGAGAGTAGCTAATTTCCTGGTTTGTGACAACGGCTTGTGTTTCTTGTTCAGTTTTTGCAGTCTCTGCTTGAGAGACATTTTTGAGACCACAGAGTGACTATTATTGCGATCATTACTTTATTAATAATCGGGCATTAAAAATACCAATACCTATAATAAGGAAAAATGCCAAATATCAACCATGATAATAGGCCAGACCGATAATCGGTCTATCCCTACTTTAAAACACAATCTTTTTCACGTGTGTGTATATATCTGCATTAGCGTCCATGCATATTTGCAGCTGTGTGTGTCTCCTCAGTCGTGTAACACAGTAGTTTGATACAACTCTTGTGTTTCTGACCAGATTCACACGTGTGCATCCTATGTGATTTAGAGCTGTCAGATGGAGAAAGCAGGTCTCCTCCGGTCGGAAAATCCTCAACTTTGGGGATCACACACACACACACACACACACACACACACACACACACACACACACACACACACGGGGGAGGAAGAAAAAGACTTCCATTGCCCACACATGTGCGCACACGTTCACTTGCGCTCGCCCTCATAACAACCTCCAGCGTGCACTAAATCACCCTTAGACATGTGTCAGTGGGCCAGGCTTGTGCATGTGTTTATACCATATGTGTGTGTGGACCCTTACAATCTCACTCTCAGAGGGGGTTTCCTGCAATCTCATGACGCAATCAGTCGGTGGAGTAGAAAGAAAAGCCCAACTCATAATACATCATGGGATTTTTATGCGTAATAAGTTGCCTTTATGGCTTTATGGGCTGCAGCTATTCATTATTTCTACTATCAACTGTTGTTTTGAGTATTTTTTAATTTAAGCAGTTAATATTTTTCTATAAAATGTCAGAAAATAGTGCATTCCACTATCTCCTAGAGCCAAAAGTGACAGCTTCATATATTTGGTGTCATAATTCTCCGATTTCATAAAGAGGAGTAATAACAGTTTGGGCATTTTTACTAGAATTTTTAATAGAAAACCTTAAATGAAAAAAATGATAGTCAAAATAGCTCTGAATTAATTTCCTGAACTAATTGAGGGTTTAGGCATTACCTTTCAAATCTGTAAAACATTACGGTGCATGATAATAAGCCAAAACACCCTTTCCTACTCTGTCATTAAGCGTGTGTAATAATTATCCTCAGTGTATGAAAAAAGGTTGTATTTAATCATATTTGCTATAATTACAGCTATATTTGGTTGAATATATTGTATGAAAGTAAAAAAACAACAACACTTGGTTGAATGGTTCTAGGGCAAATAATTAAATCTGGATTTTTTGTAAGCTTGTGCTCTTACAGGATTTAGCAAAGCATCATAGCAACGCTCCCATCACATACATATGGCTTTGTATTCAGCCTAATGTCACACATAATGTCTACAACAGCAGCTGACGTCAGACGTTTCTGTGAGTAATTATTCACAGGTGTAGCGACAATTGATTGAAAATGATACATAATAATGATGAGGATAATGGTTTCTATGAACTAATGACTGAAGATAATCAGCCGTTTCCATGTACACGAGCAGACTAGTCATTGTGGAACATGAGTCATTTTTTATTTATTTTTTCCCCATTTTCATACGCTCTGGGTCAGGAATTCGTGACTAATGCTTTTTTCTGTGGAACGCCGGATAATTTAGTGTTTTTTTCCAAAAGGGGGGCTGTGTTCATCATGACTTGATGAGATGAAATAGGCAGTTGTTCAGGAAAACAAGTGTTGCATCACTCGCCATGAGACAACACACTTTCTAAAGAATTTAGGTCTGTTTTTGCTCTATTTTTGGGCTATTCCTGGTTCTGTTTTCACAGATGACTGAATTTCAAGTTGGACAGTTCACGGACAATATTAGGGTTGATTTAGGGAATCGAAAATGCATTTTAGCTGAGCTTTTTTCAGCCTCACAACTTCCTCAATCTAGATGCAAACTTTGGCTGCCCTCGGACAATAATGAGCCAGAGATTTCCAGATATCCCAATAACATGGCCTGCGGGAAATGAAAATCTTCATCTTGTCAATCAACAGCCGCTTTTTCGTCACCGCTGCCAAAATTGCTAATGTGCATCTGTTTTTGTAACTTGGGGATGGTGAAATTATCTTTTTCTTTCTTTTTGCAGTTTTAATTAAAAAGCAATCGCATTCAGAAATGTAGAAACTGTACGCGCAGATTGCAATTATGGCGCGACATGTGGCACAAGCGCCTTCAGAAACTTCACCCCCGCATGTTACACAAACACAGTTTATCTTCTTTTGCTGCAAATGTATTCTCCTATTTATTTATTTCCTCTGTCTCTTGTCTCCTCAGATCATGATTCAGAGGGGAAACGTGTTCAAGACATGCTGTCTACAATCGACAAACCACAGGTTGGTATGCGTACCTCTTCCCACGACTGCAACACACACTTATAACCACAATCATCAATCACCTCCCTGTCTGATGCAGTCATAGCTGGCATGAGTATTAATGCCTTTTCCACATTTTTTATCTTGTCTCTGTTATTCCCAAGAAAGCCGAATTTGCACACTAACCATAATAACCGCTGTGACTTGTGTCTGCAGTGTATCTCTTACTTATTTCTTTTAAAGGTTTGGTTACAGATTATCTCAGCTTTGCTCTCTGTGGCCACATGAGGGCAGCATCTACTCATCCATTCACTTCCCACTGAGCCTCCATCAGATTGAAAAATGCTGTAAACACTGTAACAGCTTCTTTTTTCCCCCTCTTTCCTTCCCTTCCCCAAGGGGAATGTGAATGAATGAATGAATGAGCTGGTGCCATGCGGACACGGTTTGGCAGTGAGGAATTGCTCACTTCCAGTTGGATCAGCAGGCTGTGCAATTGGACCATTTAACATCTGCGAAGAGTTAAAACAGATAGTGATAACGGAGTAATGAAAGATGGAGGAAATGTAGTATAAAAAGGAGGCGCGGGTGCTGAGAGATGCGTGAAAGACAGCTGAAACTGATGAACAGCAGCGATTTATCTGCTCGTGTAACCTTGCATGATTTCTAAACTGATTATAGTCGAGCCCGAGATGAAATACCGAGCGGGAGGAAAGAAGGAGTAGAACAATTCGGAGATTTCCTTGTGTCATTGATCGCTATTTTGTCTCATAAACTGCAGATGCGATGCACCGTTGCTGTCTATTACCGTAATGCATTGATACAGAAGGCACTAGTTTATACAAGTGCATATAAAGACAGCAAATGTCCTTCTTGATGGATTTCAGCTGTACGGGGGCAGGTGTTGCAGTGGAAGAGCTTTTTATGAGAAAACATTAAAATATGTTCAGAATATTGTTTTCTCTTATAGCACTAAATTTCATCTGTTTCAGCTCAGTTGAAATATGGGAGGAGACGGGGGAGTGAGAGAGAGATAAACAAGGAAAAGGAGTAATCTGCCTCAACACTTTTTTTTTTTTTTGCCTCAAATGACCTGGATGCAAGTTCAAACTACATCTACATGCACATGATGTTTGCTTATCACCAATATTTACAGTTACACCACTCCATTTCCTATTAAACATTAATGTTCATATTTTTGTACGACAGAGCACAGACTGATTAATGACTAAAGACACCTTCGCCTAATTACATTACGTTTCATCAAAAGCAATTTCCCAAGCCGATCCCTTTGTGTAAATCTCACAAACAGCTGCAGTGGGCATTCCACTTTACGTAGGAGGGCATAAAGTAAATAAACTGTGGGTCACATGAGAAACAAACATCTGTCACCGTGAACACTGGGAAAAAAGTTTTGCTCATTCATGCTTGTGAGAAAGCCTTGCGGATATTTTGTACTGTTTACTTATAAATGTCTATATTCCCCAAAACAAAGAGGTATTGGGTAAGAAAGACTTATCAAATAAATAAATGTAACTAGGGACAATTTGGCGGTTCTGTTTTTGTAGCTAGAGGTTATTTTACATGACCAAACAAATACTAAGAAATCAACAAGACAGAGCATAATAACATTTAAGTGATCATGAATTATGTGAGACCTGTACAGTCCTGTGTAAATGCAGGCAAACTGGACAAGTATGAAGGTTCAGAGTTGGACTCCAGTATTCAATTTTACACCTGACTTCTCTGCCTTGATGCTAACATGGTGCATTGTATCTACATGCTTCAAATGCTCCCATACAATTAGAATAAAGGTTTAGTAACATTAACAGTTAACTTTTCTCTGCCTTTTGCTGTCCCCACATTGCTTATACCTTTCCATTTTTCTCCTTTCACTATGCACTACAGCTGCCCTAAGTACATACTTTTGCTTGCAGTATGTATACAATTGGTGCACAGTATGTCATCATAATACTGCGCCTGAAGCTCTGACCTTTTTGCTCAAACATTCGTTGCATTCTGTAGTACGTAATGAGCTGTCACCTGTCTGTGCGCTCTCGACGGCTCGAGCTTGTTTCTACTCGCTGGAGACGCCGTGATGTATGTGACGTTTTGTTCTGCTGTGCGAAGGATTGTGGGTCAGAATGGCCAGAACGGCCTAATGGCTCACATGCTGCAAATTCCGACAGGATGTAATAGGATGTCCTGGTATTTTTTGGAATACTGCGTTTGACATACTATGTGTATTAAATGCACTATTTGTTCTTGCATGTCAAGCTGTTGATGCATAAATCATTTATTATGTGCAAGTAATGCCGTTTTATTAATCTGCTGTGTTCATATAAACAAAAAGATTGATACGAATAGAGTGAAAAAGTGGGCTTAATGGTACTTACTTAATGAGACACACAGGTGTTCTCTTAAAGCTTGTGGACGCATTGATGTGATGTCGTAAAAGCAAATAGCTGCAATCAAGATT
Organism: Chromis chromis; assembly: GCA_900302755.1. Classification (NCBI taxonomy): domain Eukaryota; kingdom Metazoa; phylum Chordata; class Actinopteri; family Pomacentridae; genus Chromis; species Chromis chromis. The sequence goes on along the minus strand of OMNN01100217.1, from coordinate 14,293 downwards.
CTTAATAAATGACGTGACAGACAATATTGTGTTCTCTTCTGTATAGACTGTTTACCCTAGGTGCGGTTTGCCTCGACATCAGGGGACATATTCAGTGGATATTGGGTCTAAAAAGGCAGCAGATTGTGTTGAATCATGCCAAATTGGCTCACCAACCATTTGGTGCAACTAAAACTTACACAGAACAGACACACAGACATGCAGGCTTCTTTTTTGGGTTTGTTCATTTTAGTTTTCTTGTGGGTTACTGGTATTAATGTGTCTGAGCTTGAAACAACCACCACATCTGGAGTTTCAGTTACATATTGTTTTATCGTCATGCACACACACGTACAATCAAACAAAAACACACGTGCACATTTCAAACTACTGCAAAAAACACATTTTTATAGAACAATTTTATCTTGGAGAACTGAATAACAGAATAAAATTAAATACAGCAGAATAGGATAAAATAGAATAGAAAGGATCATTTAGAAATAGAAAAATATGTTTGAATTAATTGTCCTGTACAGTCACACTATATACGTGGGGGAAAAAATTGCAAATTGTGAGATGTTCTCGATTTAATTGTGTATATAACTTGCAGTATGTGTGTTTCTTTGCGTCCTTGCAGGTGTCCAATGTTCAGGCACGGGCTGCACGGCTATCCTGGGCCCCCCCAGCAGGGCTGGTGAACAGGCATAGTAATGGGATGCCTGTGTCCTGCTCCTATGAGGTCTCTCTCTCGGATAAGGGACGAGACGGAAAGTATCGTCTTATATACAGGTACGACATGTCCTCCGAGATGATAGAATACAGCATAAGCTCATTCAAAGCACACCGGTGTGACTTTTGTGTTTTGCCCGTGTGTGTGTTTCAGTGGGGAAGAATTGGAGTACCATCTGAAAGACCTAAGGCCAGCGACAGACTACCACGTACGGTAGGGAAGCTTTTTAATGTTATTTATGCAACCTCTATACCTGTGATTTTTAAGTTTGTGGGTTTTTCTCTTAATTTAAGTTCTAGCTTCAACTCCCTGCAGGACCCCAGGAACCCTCTCAATGTTGCGCCTTTTAAATGTTTGGTGTCTTTTCTTTCGTCAGGGTGTCGGCAATGTACAACTCGGTTCGAGGCTCGTGTTCAGAGGCCGGATCGTTTACCACACACTGCAGCGTCCCTGACGTCCCGTTAACCCCAAAGCTCTCCCACCGCACCAAGAGCACCCTCACCCTACAGTGGAAGGTACAGACACCCTAATGTCCAGATACTCCTGATGAAATATCACAATTCCAGGCTCATTTACTTTTGGAGCCGTACGTCAAACGTGATGTGTTCAGGGACTATTAAAGAAAGTTTGTAGAGTGTCTGACTCTTATAAAGGGTGTCATTTTTGCATTTCTTGAAAGTAAACATGCCTTTTAAATATGGCAGTGGGTTTTGGGTTACAGAGGGTTAAATCAGATTGTACTAGTTTTTCAGGAAGATACTCATAAACCATTTTCACTGCAAGAAATGTCACAATGTTTTAACGTTATGATGTTTTAATTAGATCTGATGATATTATAAATCCATCAAAAGATTGATAAATTGTTTCTTTATAACCTGCCCCATGAGTCAGTGTCTACCAAATATTAGTTGGAAAACTAAAACTTGTCTTGCTTCACCTGGTTTGCCTCCTGGCTTCACTTTACCAGCCCTGCAGCAGCTCATAGACATTCTTGCATTGTTGCACAATACCTTCAGGGTGCGTCCCTGTGTCCTCCCTGACCTTCTCTTTTTAGTGAGTAATTTTGATCCACTCACACCGTCACCGATAAAGAATGACATCAGTCACCCAGACAGGATATGAGGCCAATCATAAAAACACAGCAGGCATTGTGTCCGTCTTATTGTCACAGTCTTTTATCCTGGGCTAATCTCTCAATCTCTCCCTTGTCTCTTGTCTGCCTCATGCCGTCCATTTCCTCTGTCATCCTCAGCCCCCAGGCGACAACGGATCCAAAATCACAAACTACCTACTGGAGTGGGATGAGGTAAGTCTGTCTTTCACCGTCATCTGTCATACTTTACCCTCACCTCGAAAAAAGCACTTGCGGATGTCGCTGAGGGGATGTTAACGCTCAGCTCCTCGAGACAAGATGTAATAAGATCATGAATTATGCGTTTCCAATCAATAGCCGGCTTTCTTCTTCCACTCCCAGTTGTACTTTGTCACTCTGTCACGCTATTTTGTCTTCATTTTAAAAATTATATTGCAATCAATCTCATCAGTCGTGTTCTTGTCTTTGTTTCTTTCTTTTTTTATTTCTCTCCTCTCTTCTGCAGGGAAAGAAGAACAGTGTTTTCAGAGAATGTTACTTTGGGAGCCAGAGACACTGTAAGCTGACACGACTGTTCCCCGCCTGTGGCTACACGTTCAGAGTGGCTGCGCACAACGACATTGGCACAAGGTATCGTTTCTGAACACACAAACACACATGTAATATATTCACACATCCTCCAGCAGCACGGAAGGCAAGTGTCATAGCTTTTTTCTTACACCACCCATGATGGCAGACAGAGACGCAAACATGCACTGACCTACCCAAAGCTATTATTCTGCATGTGACACAAACCCTTTTACCTCTTGTCCATTTTCCCTCCATTCCTCCCCTCTCCTCTTTGTCATTATGGCGGGGAGCGCCTCGCCTGCAGTCGTTCAGGTGACAAGGGGAAGGAAGGAGGTGATTCAGGGGAGCGAGAGCGAGGGGGTTATTAGCTCTGTGGATGAACTCAAAGCGGCCTGAACACATCCTTCAGCTCGGTTCACATTTGAAGTCGTCTTTTTACTCCGTCTTTTTACTCAAACATCACCTGCAGCCCCACACGCCTCCCATCAAATGAGCACTTTCTCCAACTGTCACTTTTTTAGAAATGCTCATCTCTGCTGCGTTTGTGATTCATGACACACAGCATCTCCTACCTCCTGCACAAGTCAATCACTTGCTTCAGCATTTTAAATGAAAACATGAAATGTGACTGAAATGGGAATGTGTTTTTTTTTGTGCAGCGGCTTCAGTACAGAGGTGGTGTTCTACACCATGGGCACTCTGCCCGCTCTGCCTCTGGCACCGCGGCTGGTCAGGGCCGGGGTGTCCTGGGTGACCCTGGAGTGGGGGCGTCCTGAGGGCAGCCCCAGCGAGGAGCAGCTCAAATACACACTCGAGATCCAGGAGGACAACAGCGTGAGTACCACACACACATTTATGCCATTTATTTTCCTCACAGATGTCACAGAATTGAAAGTGGAAGGTACAACATCTTATCTTGCCATTTTTTATTAGATTGTGTCCAGTTTATGTTTCTATATCAGGGCTGTTTATTATTTTTCTGCAGCTGTCGGTCAATTGAATCCCCCAGGAAGTAATAATCTCAGCCGGAAAGCAATGCATTTTGAAAAAGCATTATGAGCAAATATTGAAAAGTACATCCATAATCCACTGAAAAGAGTTTGGGTAAATGTATTACAGACACAGAACTGTAAACCCTATAATACAGCAGGATACACAGCATACACCTATACATATGCTTAGACATATATTGTATTTAGAAATTGCACCCCAAACATACTCTTTCTCTCTCTTTCACAAACCGCATATCTATATATAAATGTAAAAGTCAGCATTTATTGCATCCATATTCTCCAAAATGTAATTTATTGCAAATACATGCTGTAAGAAATAATCCTGACACACGTATATCCAAATACACAGGCCACTGACAGTTTTATCTCCCACAGGGAACAGACTTTCATCCAAAGTACACTGGAGAAAACTTGACCTGTACTGTACAAGGCCTGAAGAGGAGTACACAGTATAAATTCAGGGTAAGTGACGACGTGACGTGGATGCAAGATTTTCTGCACATTAGTCACATACTTGTGGAATCAGAGATAGAAAATAGTAACTGATCCCATTATTGTATGTAACTATACATTTTATTTATTCTTTAAAGGAATAGTTTGACATGTTTTGAAATAGCTAGATGATAAAGTCGACACAACCTGTCCTACCCTGCTTTGGTTTTTATATAAATCTGTTTTTTTCCTGCCTTTAAACTAGATTAATTGTCGATGTGAAGCACTTTGTAACATGTAACAATAATAATAATAATATTAATAATGATGATAAACAAGCAAGATATAACACATTAAAGCTGGGGTAGGCAAGTTTTTTTGGGGACATCATGAGACAAAAATGTCATACTAACCTTTCGGCATATTGTAATTCAAGTGGTCTCAAAGGAAACTAGACTTCTGTGCAACCTTTGCCCAACTTTGGCCAATCACAGGCCTTCGTCACCCAGATCAGGTGGGGCAGTAGACGGAGTAACATAGTTAGCAGTTGGAGCTTGATGTGGTAGGTCTAGCATAGAAACATTTTGGCTAATGAAAGTATTTTTTCAAGTTAGACAGTGTGTGGGAGTCAATTTGACACTCTTGCTCATCCCTCTCCTACACACCTGCCTCATGAAATAGATGTGCGACAAGTTCCTTTGTCTTAAATTGTGCTATAAGGGTAAACTCAGGATTTTCACCTTGGAGAGCAGAGTTTGAATCCTTTGAGAAGCCACAAGTGACTGGCGACTTCTATCTCGACTGTTTTTGCAGGTTTTAATGTAATAACTGCAGCTGATATTGTAATAATACATAAATAGGACTGCATTTCTTGCAAATCAAAGATTTTTTTTGCAGTTTTTGTGCAGTTTGCTCATCAAAATAGGCATAGTGGATGGCATAGTAATCATATTCATTCAAGGATACGTCCCATGTAGCTCTCTCTCTCCTTAATTTTGGTTGTAAGAGCCAATTTGAGAATTATTTGTTACAAAATCTGTATTTAGGGGCGCCCCGATAGCCTAATGGTTATGTCGCATGACCCACATGCACAGACGTAGCAGCTGACCCGAGTTCGAGTCAGACCTCGGGCATTTACCGCATGTCCTTCCCCACTCTCTCCTGTTTCCAACTTTATCCACTGTCCTATCAAATAAAGGCGAAAAGCCAAAAAAAAATCTTTAAAAAAAAAAAAAAAAAATCTTTATTTAGAATATTGTTTATTTGCTTAGATATATAAATTCATCATTTCATTAATCTATTCATCATAGATTAAATATATCATCAAACCCCAAATAATATGGCATCCGTAGTAGATTAAAGCTAAACCTTAAAAGAATTACCTCTATTGATTGACTGAGCCTTGTTTAATTTTAGATATTGAGTGCATCTTTTAACACTTAAGTCATCCTGTGTGCCTCTTTTCCTTAGGTGCCTTACTTGATCAATCTAAAGTCCATTTCGGTTTGATAAAAAAAAAAATTGTTTCCAAGGATACAAACCCATCCAGGTGCCTTTCGGTGATAATTCGACATCCACGAATCAAGGAAGAAATACGACATTTTGACACCAGTGAATTAGCTGCAATTTAATCTGTAGTAAGAGAACACTGTCCGGCTCTGCAAAAAAACACCATCATAACTGCTCTTAATGTGAGGACACTGCGAGACAAAATGTACCCGCAGCAGCAGATCTTCTCTAAGTGTGTTTGCATGGGTATTACGGTGCAATCACGCTGAGCGAGACCATACATGTACTTTCACAAGCAACACCATCAGATGGAGCTTTCGGATGCTTGAAGACACAAACACACACATGGTCGAGCACACGGTCTGTGTTGTTTTGGTTTTTTTGCTGTTCATGTGGTGTTTGAACATCTGGGAACAAAGCAAATTGATAGTCCATTGGATGGGGTAATGGAGGGAGTAAACTGAAGAGAAATGATGACAGAGAAGCCAGGAGAAACCACAGATGAAGGAGCTGGGAGTAATGGCTCCTATTAATCAGGACAATTACCGCACCTTTTTTGATAGATTCCACTGTGTGTTCCCTTCGTGCCTTATTTCCTCCATTTCTCTTGCTTCTGCATCTCACCATCCTTCCTTTGTGTCCTCCTGTCACCACCTTCTTTACCCTGTCTGACCTTTTTTTTCTTTTTTACCTTTGTCGTGTGTTTTTAACCCTCCATTCTGTCTGTTCCTCCTCCCTGCAGCTCATAGCATCAAACATGGAGGGAAAGAGCAGTCCCAGTGAAGTTTTGGTGTGCACCACCAATCCAGACAAACCGGGCCCTCCATCTACCCCGTGTGTCACCGGAGCTACACCCTACGGATTTACTGTCACATGGGGTAAACAGAAACAATATTTACATACACATGCAAAAACAAAACATGCAAATGGAACTGGAATAAATTATTTTCTATATATTCTGATAGTTTTAGTCAGATTTCTAAAAAATGTGGCATTCATATGGTTGATTTGTGATATGATATGATATGGTAGTAAGTCATGTGATTTCTACACTTGCTATAATTTGGCTATTTCAAAGTGATGAATTGTGAATTGTATTTTTTTTCCTATTATTTATATATTAACATACTGAATCCCTGCTGGTGGGTTGGAAAGGCAATATACTTGGAAAGAAAAAGAAAAAACACCATATATCAGAGCCAGAAACTGTAACAACAGGAAGAATTGTCAGATTTTCAACTTTCCAACAGTTTTCAAAATCATTATTTTGACCAAATCTAAGCTTAAAAAATGTAATATTTCATCAAAAAACACCTTATTTTAAACGCCTTATTTAAGAATTTGCGCAAAATAAACCACATGCACGAACCGGATTCTGTAAAAAAACTGAAAATTCTGCGCTCCTCAGCAACCGAGAAGCCATGAGCGACTCGACTGCAGTCACCTGACAAAATTTCAGGGACTATTTGGCTGAACTGCAGGCAGTGTTTACACAAAGCAGATAGGAAACAAGTATGGAAATAAAAAAATAAAAAAATGCATGTATTAAAATATATATAGCATTTAGAGACATTTTTTCCCAGTATTCCTGTGGGCAATTGGAAAAATTTTCATTTCAGTTTGTTTTTATTTTTAAGTTTTTAAAGATACTGCTTGAGGTTTAAAGTTTAAAACAGTACTACCCATCGGTTGCTGATTTGTAGTTCTTGATACAATATGTATGAGCTGAGCCACGGCCAAGAAGGTTGTTTTCAGGAGTGTTCATCTACAGACTCAGAATAAATCAAGTGTATTATTTCACAGTTATGCCTGAAAGGTTTCTTTAATATTCTATACATACAGATGAAAACAATTTCTTACTACAGCTTCATTGCTGCTCTAACATTTAGAGCATAGCAGTTTGATAATGATGCTTTTGGAGAATTATGATTTTTATTCGAAAAACAATTTGCTGCAGCTAGTTTATGAGTCATTGCGTAATGTTTTCTGTATTTATGAGGATGCTGCATTGACTTACTAACGTGTGATGTATGCATTATTTATAGATATTGTGCTGATAGACTGGGTAATTTACATCAGTGTAAACACGTTTAAAATATTCTCACGTGTAGCCTCCTGAGAAAGATGTTTATGTGCTATATTATCCCTAATTAAAATCAGCTAATCCATTTCTCCCAACAGATCCTCCCCAAGACAACGGAGGCTCCGAGGCTCTTACGTACCTGCTGGAGATCTCTGAGGGCTGCTCTGAAGGTACCAGCCTGTTTTTCAGTGCATCCATCCATTCAACCACATTCAGCTAATTCAAACGGCTTGTTCTGAATCCATCATTTTATAACGCGAAGCTCGAAATGTCCCATCCATCCTCTCAGGCCTGTGCTCGTTCCTTTTATGTATCTATTTTACTCACTTACTCTCCTCACAGGGAAAGCAGCCGTAATTCACTCTCTGTTAGCATCAATTTAACACACAGCGTCGTTTGAGTTCCCCACATTTGTGCTGCAGGAAACCAAATGTTCTCTGGTTTCTTTCGGTCCATATTGCAGGGAATGAAAAGAGGCGTCGCATTATTGAATCTGTGTTCCTTCAGTCACTCCAAAGAAAGAGAAATTAGTTCTTTATTGGGACTAGTGTTGAATATTAAACAACATAAGAATATGATATCAAAGCCTGTGTTAAATATGAATCATTTATCATAATCATCTTTACTCTTTTCAGTCAGTGTGACAGGATGGATTTGATTATTTTCAACTACCTCAGTGTTGTATTTATTCAGTTAATACCAAGACAGAACAGTTATATACACCAATCAGCCACAACATTATGACCACTGACAGGTGAAGTGAATAACATTGATCATATTTGGTAGTATGTAGTGTTCTGCTGGACAACCTTGGATTTTGCCATCCGTGTTGATGAGACTTAGACACCCAAATAAACATTGTCCCAGAACAAGCACACTCCCTCATGTAAATGGCAATCCCAAATGTCACTGGCCTACCCCTGCAAGAAAATGCACCCCACCACATGGCAAAAACATCAAACAATCAGGAACATCTTGAGGAACATGACAATGGTCCAAAATGTTGATTTGACCTCCAAACTTCCAAGACCCCATTCTGATCAGGCATCAACAGGATGCAGTGGAGCAAGTTTGATTGACAGAGGCCCCACTGCACAAGTACCCAAGGGATCCACTGCCAACGTCCTGGTGCCAGACCCCATAGGACACCCTGAGAGGTCCTCTTGTCCATGCCCAATGGTTCAGAGCATTTTTGACCACATAAGGGGGACCAACACAATATTAGGCAGATACTCATAATGTTATGCCTGATTGGTGTATATAAGGACTGGCTAAAATGTTAATTCTGAAACATCAGAGCTACGTTACACACATTTTTTTTGGCCCATGATTCCCATTTAATGCATCATTTATCTTAATTTCTCCACTTTTTCTATGTTCTTTTCACCTTCTTGCACCTCTCACTGAACTGTGCCACTGGGTATAGTGAACTTCACCTTACCCAACTCATTTATTTTACCCAGATTTGTCATATTATTAAGTGTTTTGGTGTGAGTAGCATTAATCACAATGTTTCGTACAACAATCACTGAACATTGTCTGTTTTGTTAGTTTTTACTTGAACTTCACTTCATGTTCCAGTCAGTACACGCAGATAACCCATACACCTGCATGACGCAAACCTTTCTGGTGTAAACAGGGTCCACATTTGCATGACAGCAGCGGCGTATTGTATTTCACAAGCCTACACAATGCATCAGCAACACCACAGCGTCACCGAGTGTTGTGCAGGTATTAATTAGGTCAATGGGGTTCTGTTTCTGGAATGGCGATTACATAAACTATAGAAATACGTACAGAACAGCAGGGGAGAGTATATGCGTTTTGCACTTTTGTTTCATGAATGTTATCGGTTATGCAATTGTGATTTTTTTTTAATGTGTGTGTGTTTGCGCAGCGAGCCAGTGGGAGGTAGCGTACAGCGGTCCAGCGACAGAATGTGTATGCGAGCGCCTGACACCTGGGACCTACTACCGCCTACGTGTGTGTAGCATCACCACTGGAGGACACAGCCCGGTACGACGCACACACACCCACATACGCACACAACTTTAAAATGGTGCATTGTTAAGTTTTCACCGTCGGTTCTTGAGTGAAAAATGTCACTTCTATAGGAAAATGTGACAAATTCTGCGATCTGCACACGAAAAAACTAACAAAGTGTCCAAGTATACTTAACATTTGGGCCAGTTCTTAATCAAACTGATCTAAAATTGTAGTTCCTTTGCTTTTGTTTTGACTTCCTGTGTTTATCTCTGCTCCTAAAGTGCACCGTCAGTGTTCCGGTCCGTACATTAAGCGTCCCGCCAGGGCCCTGCCAGCCGCCGAGGATTGTGGGTAAAGCCAAACACAAGGAAGTGCAGTTAGAATGGGGTGAGTGCAGACATACACGTACACTGAGTTAGGCTTTATTTGCTCAAATATGTTTGAACTTTCCTTTTTTATAAAAGGCAGCTAAATCACCCTCTGGCTGCTTAATATGTTACCCTGGCCACCTCTAATGTAAGCTAAGTCAACCATGTTTCAGCCTAATAGAGTCCTAATTTAGCCCATTAAACGCCAAACGTAGCCTCATATCTGACTTAACCCTCCTAATGTCGGCCCATTATTGCAGATTGGAACTGTTATCTCTTGGCAGGAGAAAGTCTCCCAGCCTGCACTGCTGAGGAAGGTCTTCTTTTAACCAGTTAAATATAGCTGGTCACATTCCTAATCAGTTCACATTCAGGCAGCGCTGCCGCAATTACTGGCTCCAGTTGAAGGTCAGACATAATGTATCGGAGGGTTTTCCCCACTGTCTCCATTTTTTATTATTTTCATCCTGCTGCAGGCAAACTGTGGGAGGAAAAATCCCTTTTTGAAAAATGTACCCGCTGATCTCTTTATCAAAGACTTTATGTTTAAAAGTTATCATGTTATCTTATCTGCTGTATGTTTTCCGTTACAGATAATCTGAATTCATGACAGTTTGATTGAAAATGCTTCTCTTTCTCTCTTTATTTTTTGTCTCCTCAGACTCTCCAGTGTCTGAGGGAGTGTGTGAGGAGTTTGTGTTCAGTCTGGAGATGAGTGAGGGCGATGCTAAGCCAGCGGAGGTGTACCACGGCTCAGAGCTGCAGTGCACCGTTGTTAGTTTGCTACCCGGCGCCACGTACAGCTTCCGACTGAGGGCAGCCAATGAGGCCGGGGTGAGAAACTGATGAATAATAATAATTAGAATATTAAAAGAAGTAAAAGATCCATCAACTCAAAATTGGCCAGGCCCAGTCACCCTTATTCATGCAAAATATTTAAAACAACAGTGTGCGTTTTTATTTACCAGGCAGCACCATGAAATACAATAGACAATACAAAGAACAACAACTACCAGGAAAAAAATACAAATCACTTCCCAGAGGAAACCTTTTTCAACAGGTCAGCCTAAATTATAAAAGTAATTCCCATTTTATTCTTGACAAGCAGGAATTATGTGTTTAATAGCACTTGTTTACCTACTTAGCACATTGAGTGCATGAACTGCATGAGCTCTCAGTATAATTCAACTTAAGGTTTTAGCTACAAACACAGAAACACAGAGAGATCTGGTGCTTATATAAAAACACACAACTCATATGTACATACTATTGCACATACAATTTAAGTGTAATTTGTGCTTTCATTCCAGCTTGTATTAGATATGAACCACAGTCTAAATATCTAAAGATATTCACTTTACTGTTGTGCATGACAGGGAAATGCATGAAATCTCATCCTTGAGAAGTTGAAAAATGCAAATATTTAACACTTTGGCTTAAAAATGCTTATGAAGATGAGCAAAATAGTTGCAAATTAATTTTCCGTTGGCCGATAAATTGACTAATTGTTGCACCTTTTAGTCTCATTGTGTGTTTTGGTTTTTGTGTCTCTCAGTTCGGAGCGTACTCTGAGCCGATGGAGGTGACGACTGCAGCGGGTCCTCCTGGCCAGTGCGGGGCGCCACTCATCACTCTCACCAGTAACACCTGTGTAACGCTCAACTGGGAGGTGAGACAAACGCCCGGAGACACAAAAGTATTTAGAAAAGAAAAGAAACAAGAGTCAGTCAGACTTGAGGATGTCAAAAGAGACCCAGCGTCTATTTTCTTACTCAAGTTTGAATTCTTTTAATATCAGGTTCCCATTGGTTTCCATTAGCTGAGTGTGTGTTTCTTTGTGTTGCAGAGCCCCGAGGGTTCGGGTACAGACATCTCTGAATATCGTTTGGAGTGGGCGAGAGAAGACGAACCCATGGAGCTCATCTACTGTGGATCCGCCACTCAGTGTGAACTGTCAGACCTGACGCCTGCCACAGATTTCTGCTGCAGGCTACAGGTAACAAAGCAACACACTGTGCTGTTACACCTGCACTGGATTGTCTACTTAGACAGAAACACACACACCAAAGTCTACTGACAGGCACGTGCTGCATTCATGGACAAGTACTCAGACAGTTCAAGAGACGGGAAGACGCTTAAGGTGCTGCGTACCGTACATGAACACAAGGACACAGCAACAGACAAGTACAAATACAGAAAACAAAATTGAAAGCATGAGTCAGAGACTACGTCAGGACACAGTGACAGACAATAGTGCAACATTTACACACAACCCAAGGGAGCATCAAAAGCAAAAAGTACACACAGCAAGCAAGAGACCAGTAGAAGGTTGATGATAATCAATTCAATTCGTGCCCCAACTTTTAATCTAGTTCTTTATTGGCAGAAAAGTTTCAAGAAACCATGTTTGTTTAAACATCTGGACAGAATACAATAATGCTGCATTAAGATTGACATATATTAAACATCTTAGCCCAAAGACCTGCCCGTAAGTTGAAAGGCATGTTGTGTTTAAAAAAGAACTTAAAATTACACCATTTATCAGAGCTAGAAACTGTAATAATAGAAAGAATCGTTGGATTTCCAACTTCCAACAGCCCTTGAACTACTCATCTGTGACATGCCATTATTTTAGAAAACCTGACCGAAAATCATGATACATGTCCCATGTAAAGGTTCACCAAAAATAAATTGTTTGCACTGAACATATCCCATAAAAAACAAACAATTCTGGGCTCAACTTTGCCGCAGCCATGACTGACTCAGTTGTGACTGAGACTTGCATGACAAGAAATCCAATGTTTTTCTGCTAATTGAGGCTAAAGTACAGGCTGTGTTTACACAGAACTGATGGGAGAAATGTAGGTAAATATCATATACAAATACACATGTATTTTTTTAGCATTTGTCACACCTGTGGGCACTTGGAGAAACCGTGTACCTTGGTTTTTCAAATATTTGTAAACTAAATAATAACAATAATAATTTAACCTTTATTTATCCCCTTGGGATTCAACTTCTGCATTTAACCCATCCTACTATACATACAAGTAGCAGGAGCAGTGGGCTGGGATTCGATCCCCACTAGGGGCTTAACCTAGCACTACCACTGCCACAAATAGTTAAATGATTAAAGTAATTACGTTTTTTTCTTCTTTTTTATGATATGTGGCATTATAACTTTGGTAAACTGCACAGAGGACATTTTTGAGTTCCTTATACTTTTAGTTATGGTTGTGCGGTTTCCTTGGAGTCCATGACTTCATATTGTAGTGAAAAATGAACCCACAGGAACAAAAAATGCAAGAAAACGTGGGGTTTAGATGGTTAATATGTACATTATGTCATATGCATGTGTGTGTGTATGTCTCTCTCTCTTGTGCCCTCTCTCCTAATGCACCCTCTGAAGGTATAAATCCACTAACAGCATTTATTTATTTACAGAGCATGTTTTGTGGCTCACTTCTTTACGGCCTCATTTATTATTTTAAGAGGGCAACACAAGGTCAAGCTAATGTCCTAATCACTGCTTTTTGCACATGCACATGATTTGTTTTTGTGCGTTGGTAGCGTATCGCTGTGTGTTCATTTGTCTATATCTTATAAAAGCCTCTGAACTCTCTGTGACTCCGTATGTTTTCTACTTGTACAAACTGGTTCTTTCGCCACACCATTGTTTCGGATCCGCGCAACTTGACACAAACATGTTTTACGAGAACACTTTAAATGCCAAACACTATCGTAAGGATAGAAATAAATCAGATTCTTTACGTCTTTCAAGCCTCGCCGATGCAAAGCTGACAGCTGAGGATAAATCAGAAATACTACTGAAATGTAATTTGTCTTGTCCGACCATCAAAGTTTGTAGATGGTTTACAGCCAAGATAAGGCGGCAAGTCAAGACTTTACTGTAAATACACACTGTAGGCTGCACATTTTACCTTCTACTCCTTTCTTGGACAGTGATTACCGTATATTTTTATACTAAAAAATAAAAGACAGAGATGGTTTGTTCGGTCTTGATCGCAACATTTACCAGTGCACAAAGTAGCAGAAATGCAGGGAAGCAATTTAACTAAAACCTTTCAAAATCAAGCACATGTATTCTTGAAACGCTGGTATATTTCGCCCTTGTTTCTTCCCCTATAAGTTTGTATGAGGCAATGAAGTAGCCCGTTACGAGCAGCGATTGGGAGGCGTTTAATAGAGGATACTTGAGGTGAATATAAATGTGTCGGCACAAAACAACAGACTAATGTTCTTTCAATTTGAATTCATCTCCTGCTGATTTTCCTGTCTTCTTCCTACTTTCTCTCGCTCGTTTGTCTTCATCCCATCTCCCTGTTCATTTTCATCTATCTGCCATGGTCTTTATCTCCATCACCCCCTTCTTTTTTATCCTTGTCTTCACCTTTTTCCTGTCCTCAGATTCCTCCGTCTTACCCCCACCTTCTGTGTTTTTTCTGTCCCACCCAGGCGGTGAATCAGGCGGGCGCTGGTCCGTACAGCGACCACGTGAGCTTCCGCACC
>OMNN01100216.1:0-28651 GCA_900302755.1 Chromis chromis | reverse complement strand
GGCGGCCGCCGCGGCTGCTACCGTCCCCGTGTCGGGCATGCTCTCTATCAGCGCGGAGCAACGGAAGATGAAGATATTCTCCGGGAAATTGTGCAGTGGTATCGCATCTCAGGAGGAGGGCAGAGCATGGGTGTAGCAGGGCGGCCAGTGGGGGTCCGAGGGAAGGGTTAAATGAGTATGAAAGTGAAGTGAAGGTTGTCGGCGCAGCGGCGGATCATCCTGGAGGTGCTCTGGAGCAGGATGCGCGGCTGGATGGAGAGACGACTGTAGAGGAGGGACAAAGAGAGGGAGGCGGGGGGAGGGGGCTGGGCTGGTGACACACACTTTACAATGCTCCACTATAGTAGGCTAATAATTGAGTAATTTAGGATTGTCTCAGACTATATATCAGCAAATTTGTAAGGCTTGTGGAGGAATTCCCTCATGCAAAATTAAACTATAAAGTCAGGTAAGGCAGCCAGCTGTTATTATAAACACTCTTCATGCACTTCTGTTAAATTTTAAAACCTTGCATCAATCTTTTACGATTATAATAGTAAATTTAAACATGCATGACCCTGCAGTTTCTCCAAGAGAGATGTATTTTTATCACCCCACAGTGACCTCTTCATACAGCCAGGCTTCACATTAAAGCCAGAAATAGAATCCACATGGTTGCATCAAAACTCAAACAAACAAAATAGATGGCTGACACACAGACACTGAACTGGCAGTATGCTCATTCATAATCAAAATGACATTACTTATTGTGCTTATAATGCGCCCACCTTTGATTTGAATATTAATCCTTTGAGGCTGGCAGGTGATATCTGCAGTGCAGCAGGTAGGCTATTGCTCCTCTGTGACTGTGACTGCATTACTCTGTCCTGGAAGATTAAATAGACTATGACTTATTTATTATTGCAAAAAATATCCTCATAGATTAAATTTTTAGCGATGCTCAGGTCTAGGTACAAGTACTGCCACTTCTCAGGCGAACAAACACTGTGCAGTGCACACTCTGTACTGTATGCAGCAGCTGTATACTGTTTGTTTAACTGCATAAGATGCAGTTTGATCCACTGTCATTCCATCACTGTACCATCCATATGAATAAACTATTACTACTACTATAAAGTATTAAGGCCATTTTAAATGGCATCTGTTTCCTAACGCTTAAGCCTTTAAAATCAGCAAACAGTAGTCTGTCTAAGTCAAAGGTAGCCTACACCCTAACCAAACATACATTCTTCAAAGCAAACATTTAAGATGCAGACTGAGTCTGAAGATCCTCTTCTGGTAAAATGTGTGTTTCTTCCGTAAATTACAGTGTTTACCGTTTCACAGTAAATGGCTCAGTGGTTAAACTGTATGTGAGGTGTCCAGGTGTGGGCATGGAGAGAGGACACAACTGTCCTTAACAAATTTCATCATCTTTAATCAGATCCATGGCCTGATTAACAGTGTTTTTGGTCAAAAGAGACAAAAGTGTTTGTATATTTATTGTACTCAAACAGCTGTGAGATGGCAGCTGTCATGCTTTGTGCACACACAGAGAAGGCTATAAATTATTGAGAGCCCAGGTTAAAGATTGCTCCCAGGCCTCAGGCCATGCCTCTTAAGCGTGTACACAATCTATCTTCTTGGCCGTCCCTCCTGGATGCTGTATTTTGCTGTGCAGCTTCACTGGCAGGCAGGCGGCCCTCCCCCTCGTATGGCTCACAACTCAGAAGCACCTCGTCTGTGAGCAGAAATTCTGCTTACTCACCATCCTCTGGGTGACAGCTGCAAGGCGCTGCAGTGGGGCAGACACACACCAGTGCACATGTAGTCTATACTCTGTGTTTATGTTCTATCATTTGCATGCATGTATATAGGTTGTGAAAGACTACAGACCACAGCACTGTTCATTTTCATACAATACACAAAAACACGACAAAGAAGTCATGATTTAAAGTGAATGAAAATTTGTTTGTTTGTAAACAAAAAAAAGTAGAAAAAAAACAAGGTTTTTACAGACACTACATTCAATTGCATGTTTAGGTAGACCTACGAAAAACTAGTGTAGCTTAAGAACAGCCCTGTAATAACTGTTATATTTTGTTGAAACTGTTTGTGATGATGTGGAATGTTGTTGCATTATACTGAGAGATGCTTCCCTTGTTGTGTTACATTTTGCAAAAAGCTTCACTCCTGGTTATATCTGTCCTCTCATCAAGGTATCTCTTCATCATGTATCAGAGAGAAGTTAACAGCGGTCTGTTCACAGTGAGGGTTAAGGAAGTGACAAGCTGATAACTGACTTACACTGTATTTTACATTCTGATTTATTTGCATTTTCCAATGGAATAAACACCAACAAATGGGATACTAGGAAAGATGCATCCTTCAGCAGCAGGTGGGTTATTGTGCATATCATTTGAGTTAACGTAACACATATATACAGAAATTATTTAATAACAATAGTAGTAATAAAATGTGAAATGCATATTTACAATAATGATAAAATATAAACTAAAATTAATTTAATATTGGACTCACCAAAGAAACTGTAATGCAGTGATGTGCATAACATTTTTTGAATGAATAGTCTTAATGAACCTTACCTAATATAACCTTATGAGAGCTAATATATATATATATATCCAAAGTAAATATATCAAAAAGCTATTTACATTAAGGAAGAAGATAATATAGGTGAACATTCTCCCTTTACAGTATATGAAAACGGAGAGTTAATGCCACATAGATAGATAGATAGATAGATAGATAGATAGATAGATAGATAGATAGATAGATAGATAGATAGATAGATAGATAGATAGATAGATAGATAGATAGATAGATAGATAGATAGATAGATTAATATAATATAGATTTATTATTTGTTCCTTAAAAATAAAACAAAACAGTAATTATAAAAAGGCTTTTTACAAATTCTCATAGTTCGAGATGACGTATTGAATTACTTTTTATTGTTAATTTTACATTTTATATTGAAGTTACTGTGATATAAAATAGAAACTGTAGAAATTCCTCATATTTAAGGAGCTGGAACCGTTTCATACTTGCATGGTATTACGGAGCCCATTTTGCGGCGCACAGGAGGCGGGACTTATTTTAGATTGACAAGGTTTGAACGAATAGAAGTGGAGAACCTGCCGCTGTTTGGGAAACCTTGAACCAATCACAATGAGCAGAGAGAGCAGCTGAAAACAACCGGTGGAGGAGCTACGAGCAGCATGAGTTTGTTAACGAAGGTTTAACTGAACAGTAGGCTAATAATAAATGTTGGAGTGAAAACATTTAGCAGCTAATATTAGCTTCGCAGGCTTCCCTGAGATTAGCTGTCAAGCTAAAAGATGAACATAATGATTCAGTTAAGGAAGGAGAATGTATTGCAATGTCAGTGTCACCCACACGACAAACAGCAAGTAAATTAAACTTTGTGTATTAGTATCTAATAATCATGTTGCCTCTACCGTCCATTTATCGTGGGATATGGAGAGCTGCTGTCCACACACTTAGGACAAGGTTTGTGTCCAAATTCCTACATGATTTTATGCTAACTTCTCCTTGTTTGAGTACATACAGTATAATGGTGCTATTTAAACTGATTAAAAATATTTAATGTAAGTCGTTATAAGATAATAAAAGATTAGTCATTGACATTGACAGACTCATCATTAAAAATAATTTCAATTACATAATTAATTTGGAGTGTTTTCCTTTCACCTTCAAGCTTTGAAGAACATAGACCAACATTTTCCCACCTTACAGAATTCATTTTATTAAAAAAAACAAAAAACACACGCACACATTATTTGTCTTCCCATTTTCCTTGGTCTTGGCACATGTTTATTAATTTATCTATTCCCAGTTTTACCTACACAAGTATAAAGTTTTATATTTGTTTTTGCACTCCATTTTATTTAACTAACAGTGTTATTTACTTAAGGACTCATTGATGGCTTTGATTTGCGTGATAACCTTTACATTTGAAAAGGCTTCATAATTCACAAGTGTCTATAAAACAATGCAGGGCATACCTATATTGACATAAAACAACATCTTAGGATATCCAGCCCCAACCTTACACCACCTGCCTTATATTTAGGAGGTCCTTGTTATGCTGCCAAAGCACTTGACACAGGACCTCTGGGGTAGTCCTACCTGGCACCGGGATGTTGGCACTGGATATGTTTGGTCCTGTCGGTTGCAGGGTGGGGCCTCTGTGGATCGAGCTTGTTCTAATGTTTGATTTGATTGGGATCTAGAGAGTTTGGAGGACAGGTCAATGCCACAGGCTCTTTGTCATGTTCCTCTAGCTGTACCTGAGCATTTTATGCAGTGTAGGGGTAGGACCTGGTCAATGAGGAGTGCCGTTCCCATTGGGTGGTGTGCTTGGTCTGCAGCAGTGTCAAAGTAACATCCACATGAATACCAGGACCCAAGATTTCCCAGTAGAACATTTTATTGAAACAACAAATCAACCAATGTGGCTTTTTTCAAGGCTGATACCGGCTATTAGTAATCAAGGAAACTGATAGCTGATATTTGGAACCGACCAACATTTGCAGTTTAACTCAAAGTGTTTGTGTTAAAATTTTGAAGAACACAAACTCCAACATAAAACTTAGTTGAACTGTCTTTGTTTATGTTTTACATACTTTTAATTAAAAGATTAATTTTCTACTTTTATCCTTGAGTTTCAAAGCTATTATTTATGTAGTTTAACCAGTCAGGTAGTGCTGTGGGAGGAACATGGCTTGAGAGCACAACGTGGTGACAGATAGAGAGAGGCAGCTGCATCAGAGCCAAAGTAGTACATTTTTAAACAAATTTATTTTATTGGGAATTGGTAAAATAAAAAAGAATATACCAATAAATCAGAAAAATGCTAAATATCTGATCAGATAATCAATTGACGTATATTAGATATAGTCTTAACAAGTCTAATAAGTCTGATTAATAATCAGAGGTTATCATTTTCTTACCTCCAGCAGAAGAACTCCACCCTGTAGACTCCTGTCCATCTGTGATGGAGACCCAGCTGGACTGGCTGATGCTGACACCATCTTTGCGTTGTCATCAGGTCATGGCAGGTGTGGGGTGGCAGTGGTACGCATCAGTGGTCCTGCCTCAGCTTCAGCTCTGAGGCATATGGCTGGTCTCACACACCGCCTGCCGCCTCCACGTACTGCTCTGCTGCGTAGCATCACAGACCCCCGTTCTAAAGAAGTGCTGGACCGTGGACTTGTCCTGTGGTTCCCAGGTACGCTCCCCTGGACCAAACTTTGTCTTATTTCTTCTCCACATTTTTGTGATTTATAACTTGGACATAGCCCTTTTTGCTTCCCTTCACATGTTCAATGATTTATCAACAGATCACAATATGATACAGTACAAGATGCAGTGCAACGTTTACAAGATCTCAGTCTGTGTCGTTGTCTTGTATCACATATTCAAGAAAAATAACTAATGTTAAAAATTACCTGTCTCCAGCATGTGTCTGCAAATGGATTTGTTGTACAGCTCTGAATGTAATAGATTGGTAGTAAATGGTGTAAAAATGCAGTGTTGTGTTACTTTAAGAGGAAAATGCAAACTATTTCGCAATCAGCGCTGCATGAGCAGTTAAACTAACGTGGGTTGGATGGTAAATATTGACGTTAAGTCTCATCTGTCACGTTCAACATGTTTTAAACAGTTTGTCTCACTTCCATTTTGAGTCACCAGCTCACAAGCTAGTGGGAAATTGTGAGATTGTTGTGAAACTGTCTTATATACACTCACCGGCCACTTTATTAGATACACCTGTTCAATTGCTTCTTAACACAAATAGCTAATCAGCCAATCACATGGCCACAACTCAAGACATTTAGGCATGTAGACGTGGTCAAGACAACTTGCTGAAGTTCAAACCGAGCATCAGAATGGGGAAGAAAAGGGGATTTAAGTCACTTTGAAAGTAGCATGGTTGTTGGTGCCAGACGGGCTGGTCTGAGTATTTCAGAAACTGCTGATCTACTGGGATTTTCATGCACAACCATCTCTAGGGTTTACAGAGAATGGTCCGAAAAAGAGAAAACATCCAGTGAGCGGCAGTTGTGTGGACGAAAATGCCTTGTTGATGTGAGAGGTCAGAGGAGAATGGGCAGACGGGTTTCAGATGATAGAAAGGCAACAGTAACTGAAATAACCACTGGTTACAACCAAGGAATGCAGAATACCGTCTCTGAACGCATAACATGTCGAACCTTGAAGAAGATGGGCTACAGCAGCAGAAGACCACACCAGGTGTCACTCCTGTCAGCTAAGAACAGGAAGCTGAGGCTACAATTCACACAGGCCCACCAAGACTAGACAATAGAAGATGGAAAAACGTTGCCTGGTCTGATGAGCCTACATTTCAGCTGCGACATTCAGATGGTAGGGTCAGAATTTGGCGTAAACAACATGAAAGCATGGATCTATCCTGCCTTGGATCAACAGTTCAGGCTGGTGCTGGTGGTGTAAAGGTGTGGGGGATATTTTCTTGGCACACTTTGGGCCCCTTATTACCAATTGAGCATAATTTAAACGCCACAGCCTACCTGAATATTGTTGCTGACCATGTCCATCCCTTTATGACTACAGGGTACCCATCGTCTGATGACTACTTCCAGCAGGATAATGCAACATGTCACAAAGCTCAAACTGGTTTCTTGAACATGACAATGAGTTCACTGTACTCCAGTGGCCTCAACAGTGACCAGAACTCAGTCCAATTGAGCACCTTTGGGATGTGGTGGAATGGAAGAGTCGCATCATGGATGTGCAGCCGACAAATCTGCAGCAACTGTGTGATGCTATCATAATAATAATAATAATGCATTGGTTTTATATAGCGCTTTTCGGTCTTTTCTGGACACTCAAAGATGAGTAGACTGACGGAAGCGAG
Organism: Chromis chromis; assembly: GCA_900302755.1. Classification (NCBI taxonomy): domain Eukaryota; kingdom Metazoa; phylum Chordata; class Actinopteri; family Pomacentridae; genus Chromis; species Chromis chromis. The sequence goes on along the minus strand of OMNN01100216.1, from coordinate 21,729 downwards.
GCTGCCAATCTGCGCCATCGGCCCCTCCGACCACCACCAACTACTCACTCTCACACTGCATTCACCCAGGCTTCCTGGTGTTCCCTCACGGTCTCCCATCCAGGTACTGACCAGGCCCTACCCTGGTTAGCTTCCGAGATCTGACGGGATCGGGCATCCACAAGGCGGTATGGCCTACCATGTCAATATGGACCAAAATCTATGAGGAATGTTTCCAACACCTTGTTGAAAGTATGCCACAAAGAATTAAGGCAGTTCTCAAGGAAAAAGGGGGTCCGACCTTTTACTAGCAATGTGTACCTAATAAGTGGCCGGTGAGTGTATATCAGTCAGAGGGACCAAACTAGGACTTTTAAATTTAAAACCTGAAATACATTTTGCTGCAAAAACCAATGTATTTTTAATTAAATAGGAGTTTTCATACACCACTTTTACGAATCATGGAGTTTTTATATATATTACTCTGTTAAGTAACAGATGTAAATACTTCTTCCACCACTGTGTTCAAAACATCAATAAAAGTTCATATATATTTTATTGATCAGACCTAAGATTGACAGCCTCTATAAGCCTCTACCTGTTGATGAAATCTGTCAAATTGCCTTAAAGCCCAAACTAGTTTAAAATCAACACAAGCCAAGAGATAGGATTTGCTTTTTCAGCACAAATCGAACTAAAGCTTTTAGAGTGTCTCTTAGCTGCAAGAGTAAAGGCACATTCATTGTTATCAAGAACTGTGATTGACTCTCTGCCCTCCTAATGCTCTTCAAAACAAATGTGCACTGTGATGCCAGCGAGCGAGGACAACTATCATCTGCTTTCTTTGAGAAAACAGCAGCGTTTCTAGTAAATGTTGTCCTCATGCTGAGAAACACTAACAATGTCACAGGTAGTGTTTTGACAAGAGTCTCATTATCAGTGTTGTTGCTTCTTTCTAACAGGCGAAGTGCTTCGTCTGGGGAGAATCTCGGGCCACACGGTGAACGGTGGCTGGTCGTCCTGGAGTTCCTGGTCTCAGTGCAGCAGAGACTGCAGTCGGGGGATCCGTAGCCGGAAACGGACCTGCAGTAACCCAGAACCCCGGTACGGAGGTCAGACCTGCATGGGCCCGGCACAGGAGTATCAGGAGTGTAACATCACCCCTTGTCCAGGTAAGAAAAGAACACATATATGGTATACTACTGCACACTACTATTCCAGCTATAGTAGCAAAGACACACATGGCTAAAAGAGAAAAAACATTGGCTCAACAGGCGAAGGACACACAGAGATAAGAGCAATTACAAGAACATGAGTCAATAACTGAGCCAACTCTCTTTTCCACTCACAGATAAATACACACTATCCACCACCATACTTAAGCTGTGTTTTTTTTCTCTTGATTAATGGATAAAGAATTACAGTGACAAAATGACTTACCAAATAATCAGGATCCACAAAAGAAATCAGTTGCAGATAAGAGGTGTGACGAAGACCCCAATTTAAACCAAGAATCAAAGAGACAATCCCTGTGGTGCTCCAGTATGTAATTACATTGCTGGGTAATTATGCCTCCAGCTATGGGAGGCCTTATTCTGTTGTGAAAAGCCCTGAGACAATGCATTTTCAACACTCCTCTGGCGGAAGACGGGCGAGAGGAAGCTTTCTAATTAAAAGAATACTCTGTCTGACAGGGGAAGTAAGCTGTCTAAATGGAAATCCAGTGCTTAGTTTGGCATAAAGCACACCTGGTATCCAACACGGGCGCCAAGCAGACAAGCAGGACGTTGTCTCAGATGATTATTAATCAAGCCCCCTAGAGAATGGTTTTGGTATCTCGCTAAAAGCCTGGATCTGTGTGCGTCGGCTTCAACGCGCACGATCCGTCTTCATAACTGCTGCCAGGCTGTGAGCAAGCAAAATAGACAAGAGAGTGAGCGAGCCTCTATACTATTTTTACAGGCTGTTAATTCGTTCGACGAAAGTGTGCGCCATTCAACTCCCCAGCAGCTCGAGCGTCGTTGCTAATAGGGTAAGCTGTTATCAGCCGCGAGCTCAGATGAAGACTTTGGTTGGATCTAAGAGCATCAGATTTGCTTTATCCCGGAGGATGGTTGCCAGAAGTGCTCCCCTTGAGTAAAATGTCGGGTGAATGTGCTTTGATTTTCCTGCGCTGCATCACTATGCTAATACATGTAGTACACCTATTCTGGGATGTTGACTGTAATAATACCACAGCTACCGTATGTTGATGAACAACTCCGCACTCCTGTCCCTCCAGAGGAACCGACTTAACCCAGCCTGAGTGGCAATGAATACTAATGCATACTCAATTAGCACCCCTCTGAAAGTGAGATATTATTTTGAGACCGGCGGACCAATTGTAATCCTCCTATGGCTAATCCAGTGCTTTTTAAAAATGTGTTAGTTCACTGTGAAGGAGAGAAAAGGTGTCACGCCAACCATCCATCTGGTTTGGAAACAAATGAATCCGTGTTTTTCTTGCGTCTGCGCCTAAGATGAGACAATCCGTCATCGAGGGCCAGGAATCGACTTATGTGTCACTTTGTGATAGAGAAATTACACCGAGATGACAAAAAGCATCGGCAACTTCAATTACCTGCATAGCGCTGCCAGCCATCTTCAGGTCTTTAAAAGCAGTTGAAAAGGGAATTTCTCTATGCCACAATGAAGTGAGCTTTTATCCAGATGATTGGTGAAGGATATTTACTTCTTTTGTGATTCATGTACAAAGATCGCCTACATTTTAATGCTCTGTTTTTTTCTCCCCTTTTTTTACGCCTCTCATTTTTCCTCAATCCATTCATCTATTTATACAGTACGTCCTCTTTGTGTGTGTTTGGATGAATATTCATGTCTTTTTAAATGTCTGTTGTTCGGCACACTTGAAGGGAGGAACGACAACGTGGATTGAGATGCCTCATTTATCTTTATTAATCACAGGAGGAGACAGGAAGATGCCGGGGTCAGAAATTTACAGTAACAGCTGGATGAAGCAGACTTTCTCTCAGTTCAAAACACACACTCGCACATTTTTATCTGTGTCGCCCGTTGCAGTTTGAAATGTCTTGGAATAACTTCCAATCACTTGACGTTCAGAGGAAATTGTCTTTTGAAATGAGCTGGAACCAAAATACACAATAGAAAAGCACAAATTTCAGGAGCTATTCAGTGAGAAAACAGCAATCTGAAATCTAGTGGCTATTTTCCTGCTGTCTTATATCAAATACGGAAGTAAAGCTGCTCATATTAATATAATAAGCTTTCTTTTTTTGTTTTTTAACACTGACAATTTGACACTGGTATCCCGGTTTAGTGGATGGCAGCTGGTCATGCTGGTCTTCATGGTCCAAGTGTTCGGTGACGTGCGGAGGGGGACACTACATGAGGACGCGAACCTGCAGCAACCCCCCGCCTGCTTACGGAGGGGACATCTGCCTGGGTCTGCACACCGAGGAGGCGCTCTGCAACACACAACCCTGTCCAGGTGCACACACACATAGCGACACACACACACACCTCAGTGATAAGCAGCTTAGTGCCTCGACTGGGCCACCAATCCATCACGGCTTCATTGCTTATTTTCTTTAGTTCCTCTTGGCCCCTCAGCGGCCACTCATGCATCACTAATGTACATAAACTTACCCAGTACAGTGCACACACACACATATATACACACACACTTGACAGGCTATAAGATATGCTGTCATCGCCATTTCCAGAGAGCTGGTCCAGCTGGTCGGAGTGGTCCCACTGTGACTCCAGCGGCGCCCAGCTGCGCGTGCGTCACTGCGACGTCCTTTTCCCGACTGGAAACCAGTGCTCAGGAAACAACAGCGAGACCAGGCCATGCTCTCCTGACTCCAATTTTATACCAGGTGATCAGGCACACACTCGCACAGCATGCCAGCACACACAGGCTTCCTCTTTAGTAACGTCTTGGGCACTCATGCATGACTTTAACACACAAGTTTGAGCGCACGCACACACTCTGCACCACCCACCACCATATGCCCACAGCGGCAATTCAGTTCATTTCCAAGAATCCTGTGATAATGAAATGCGTTATTGATCCCTCTAAGGGACCCGTCTCATGTCAGAGGTCAGGTTCAGCGACAGGGCAGCACTTTTGGAGATGGTTGGGATTAGTAGCGTCTTGCTCAAGGACTCCTGAGTGCGGCAGGTGATTACACGGGGGCGTGAACTCGGGTGCTACACTTAAGGGCAGTCTCCCTACTCATTCCAACAATCCTGATGCTGTATTAGCTTCATTATGAGCCTGGGCGTCTTTTCAGGCCATACAAAAAGCACTTACACCAGCAGTTTTACTTGTCTCAAATGGAAGAAATCACTCCTGTATGCTGTTTGCTGTGAGGCATTTTTTGCTGTTCCTTCACTCTTCTCTGGCATCCGTGTGTTCGTAATAATCTTCCTGTACCTTTAGTGATGAGATCTTTTTCCTAATTGCTCTGTTAAGGTGTGTAGGAGATTTCCTGTTATTTGTTAAAGATGCAAATGCAACAACTTCCTGAATGTCGATGTAAAATAACGAACCACATGTAAGGTACTAAAAGTGGTATAATAAGATAAGATAAGCATTATTGATTTCACACAGAGAATTAACTGCTTATCAGGGCTGCCAGTTCGCAGAGACACCCACTCTCAGGTTTTGTCTCACAATTTCAAGCTGCCTGAACAAATCTTACCTCAACAAGAGGAAGCAGCAAAACCACTCAGTGAAAAACTTATCAGTAGTTACTGTAGATAAGTTAAAGAGGGTTTCTCTGCACAAACCACTTTTTCCTCATTTCAGCACCACTACTAGTCCAAAAGTAAAACACTTTTCACATACACCGATCAGCCACAACATTCTGACCACTGACAGGTGAAGTGAATAGCATTGATCATATTTGTGCTATGTGGTGTTCTGCTGGAAAACCTTGGATTCTGGCAGCCGTGTTGATGAGACTTCGATACCCAAATAAACATTGTCCCAGAACAAGCACACTCCCTCAAATGGAAATCCCAAATGTCACTGGCTTACCCCTGCAGGAAAATGCACCCCACCATATGGCAAAAACACCAAACAATCAGGAACATCTTGAGGAACATGACAATGGCCCAAGATGTTGATTTGACCTCCAAACTTCCTAGACCCCATTCTGATCAAGCATCAACAGGATGCAGTGGAACAAGTTTGATTGACAGAGGCCCCACTGCACAAGCCAGAGTACCCAAAGGATCCACTGCCAACATCCAGGTGCCAGATCTCATAGGACACCCTGAGAGGTCCTCTTGTCCATGCCCAATGGCTCAGAGCATTTTTGACCACATAAGGGGGACCAACACAATATTAGGCAGGTGGTCATAATGTTATGCCTGATCGGTGTGTTGAGCTTTGCCTCATTCATTGACATTTATTAGAAAGTAAAATATCCATAAAAGCACAACTTTTAATGCAAACAGTGTGTGCAACATTGAACTACTGAGGCTGACCAATATTTTCCTCCTGCCTCTGAATGTAATATGGATTTTGAGAAAACATGAATAGGAGCTGAAGTTTTCTGTGTTGCTTGCAGCTGTTTGAAAGAGTATTTCCCCTGGGTTTGTGAAATACTTGCAGCATCATGCAGCAACAGAATCAATATGTGCGTGAGAGCGAGAGTTTGTGTGCACATTACATATATGACAGCCAGAATTTCATCAATTATGACTTCATCCCTAAATACAGGATATTCAGGATACAAATGCAAATGTCAGTCAAACAGTTTGTCTCATAGGAACCATTCTCAGGTCCAACCCTGAGCTGCGCACTCAAGTTGGAAATACTCCTTCAATTTAATTATTACTGAGATATTTCAGTCTCACAGCATTTGCAGCACTGTCATTATTTTGTTCAAGGGTGTATAAAGGATAATTAAGATAAATAGCAATTTATGGCATGTTAGTTTACACTGACTGAATACACTTTTATTGTACCACAAGTTCCTGAAGTTGAATAAATTATCATGACACTTGAGCAGAACTTTCTTTGTTTAGAAAGTTGTGATTTCAGTTTCAAAAATCCTGTCAGCAACACAGACATCATATTCAGGCTGTTGTACTTTAAGTGTTTTGGGTGTTATTGTGCTGCAAGGCATGTTTCAAGGATATGCTCCCTTTTTGAACTCAAATACATCACGCCTCTCTCCTCTCAGGCAACTTCAAAGATCTGTTCACCCAAATTACGACAAAAATTACTAATTTCTCGGTAACCTACTGGTGTGTCTCCATCCATACAGATTGAATATTTTTGTCCATCCTTTGTAAGTTTGCTGATGAATTTAATTTGTGATATTCACCGCATTTCATTTAAAATACAAGCTTTCTTTTCAGAATCAGTACTTAATACAAAAGAGCTGAATACATAATCAACAGAACTAACTGTCTGCAGTTTTAATGGGATTTTTTTTTCTTCAGAAACACTTTGAATTAAGATGTCCACGGTGAGGTCTGTTGAAATTTGCATCTTCATTGTATTAGGAGAAATCAGCGAGAGCCCCCCTACTGCCACCAAAAAAACACCCAAAAAAAAGTATGAAAAAACTCACCAAAAAAAAACTGACTCCAGCTGGTATCCGAAAGGAGCCCTGCTGTTCCCTAACCCATGCCCCCCTTAGTTCTCATACACCTGTCAAGCTTTCAGTTTTCTCGCAGCACATAAGCACCTTAAAGTGATATTAGTTGCACATTTACCACAGCCCTTGATGGCTACTTGCATGATGATATTGCTGAAAAAGACAATGATATTAAAGCTGTAACTACCAGATATAGCATCTTTACAAGCTAATTATACATGTAGGAGAAGGTAAATAAAGAAATGATGTAGTTCTTGTATTGCAGTGTTAGTCCTAAAGAGAGAATATAAGACTGGACTGTTCAGTCTTTGTAGCCTGAATTCTGATCAGGCTCCAAAATAGGGCAAGTTGCAAAAAGGGATTTATTTTAATGGAACCCGACAAACTAATATAAAGTGGTCGGTCAGTTAAACAATTACTTCAGCTGAAATCCTTTTAAAGTATACCTACTGTACACTCACACACACACATATATATCACACACACCATTAGTATTGACCTCTGCTTAGACAGATATCTCCCTATTGACAGTCAGTAATGCGAGACAGAAAAGCATTGATCTCTGCTACAGAGATCCTTTAAACTCTTCCTTTTAACAAAGGATGCTCATAATATTCACACTGCATCACTGGGAACACCTCTGGTGCCATTAAAGCACTGTATATATTTGCAAAAGTCATATATTTATGAGTAAGAGTCTTTAAATATCAGGGGTCATTAATTATTAGGCAGAATAAACATTTGATTGAATCCTACATTTGTAACCTTTCTATATTAATTAGCCGGCACATAATACTCACGAAAGCCTTCGCAGGTCTTTGCAGAATTACCCATTTGCCTTTATACCTTATCATCCATCCCCTTTTATGGGAAAGGTAGTCCATTAAGGTTCATTAGCAACGTCTTGTACTTCATTTCCTTTAATGGAAGCTGATACTTTTCATAAACCACTCCAGGTGCCACAGTCATGATTAGCTCACGGAGTTTTCGCGATAATCTGCTCCGTATTGAGTACAGCTTTCATCTCCACACTCACCTTCAAGGGTACAATTTGTCATGCTAACAGGGGGAGTGTATGTGTATGTTTTTTTTTTGGCCCTAATACTTCTGCCTGTTTTTTTGCCGTTTCTCCTTCTCCTTTGTCAGAAGTCTCGATCGCACGCTCCAGTCAGGAGGAGAGGCGCTGTGGAGGTAATTTTCTTTGTGTGTGTTTGTGTGTGTGTGAGGGCGATAGAGAGAGGAAGTGAGGGGAGTATAGCACCTGGCATGACACATGTAGAGCATCACAGGCAACCAGAGAGCTCTCCAGTCCTGCTTAGCGGCGTATAAATTCAGAGGGAAGAAACAGTGAGGAGAAATCATGCTCTGATCACATATCTGCAGCTTTCTTTTTCCTTTCCTCAACCCATACAGCTCGCATTTCAAACTACGATCAGACGGTAATTATTATGTCAGATTGCTGTTATTATGAAAGAGTTATTAGAGGACGTTTATTAAGTAATTAAATCTTGACACAATAGCTGTTATTAATTGCTAGATATAGCAGTGTTTAAAAATACAGCATCAAGTAATTTACCTTGCCATTTCTTTTTCTTGTGATTGCATAAAGAGATAGAGGAGGTTCCTGTAGCACACAGCAGACAAAAGGAAGCGGCAAAAATTCTTTATTTTCTTCATCAATTCAGAAGGGTCTTTTTTATCGTGGCACATGCCGGCGTTACCATATGAATTGCAGCTTCAATAAGCACTTTCACTGAATTATCTCGAGTCTCATTCTCTCTTTTCCCCTGCTCTTTCTTCTCCCAGATTTCAACCTCTTCCACATGATCGCCGTGGGGCTCAGCAGCTCCATCCTGGGCTGCCTGGTCACCCTGCTGGTCTACTCTTACTGCCAGCGCTACCAGCAGCAGTCGCACGACGCCACCGTCATCCACCCCATCTCGGCCGCGCCGCTCAACACCAGCATCACCAACCACATCAACAAGCTGGACAAGTACGACTCAGTGGAGGCCATCAAGGTCGGTAGACGGATTTGCTCGGGGTTCACTGCGGGTCACGCTTGACAGATGTTGGGATGTGTCGAGGCAAAACAGCAGTTTGCGACATTTCCTTGCTGTTCCACTTAATCAATTGGTGTCGCACTCCCAGTCCGAGTCAGTGAGCAACGGTTTGCCTCTTCCCCCAGTGTCAGTTGTGATTAAATACACTTCGTACTGCATGACTCTCAGTGTCACACCACCTCCTGTCGTGCGCCGACACTCTCTAGTCGTGTAACTGATAGGCAGTTGTGCGCTCATCCTCCCTCCGTTCTGCTGTGTGTCTCAGTGTGCGACTTTGTTCTGTGTCAGTGGTCATACACTGCTTTCTCATAACATACTAATGCAATTAGCGATCGGTGCGTGGGTAGGTAATCAGCGGAGAAGCTCGACACATTTCCCCCACTCAGACTAGTTCTCTCGTAACATTATCACTTCCTAAAGTGCAGACAGTTGGACGTATCAGAGCCAGTAAAGGAGATCCAGCCGCTCTCATGGTACAAACAGCCTCTTATCCACTGATACATCAGGCCTTTAGCGCCATTCTGGGCTGGTGATTAGTGCTTGTCCACAGATACTCCATGCTCCTGCTGCTCTTTTTTCAAGGATTCCCTGAGCTCTGTATTAAAGGGGATTGGACCACTTTAACAGGCTGTGCGTTTTTTACTCAGAAAAGGGGTTTCAGAACCAATTAGTCTGGTAGTGTGACTTCAAAGCAAACGCAACAGTTTCCTCAATATAATTTTAAAAAATGTTATCTGTAAGATAGTCCTGTACCTTTAGATATCACTATTGATAAGCAGCTATTGAATAAGTCTAGACACTGGCATTAATAATCATCTTAGAGAAGCCTTTCCTTAATTGGTTCTATTTTTCATTGTTGTGTCTGTAATTACAGGTTTGGTGAGGATTCTTCACCTGAGGCGTAGCCTTCATTTTAGCATTATATCATCTTCGAAGCAATCTTGTGCATATAAGGTTCCTGTTAAAAAACATAAATTAAAAAGTCATCTAGCAAGTCGCAGTGTTTCAGCTTCAACAGTAACCTCTAAAGCTTTATTTGTCATGCTGCTGAAATCCATCTAACAGTGGCAGAATTTGTATTTAGCTTGGAAACAATGGGTCCTTGATTGCCGCCTCAAGTGTAATCAATTATTTCATTACCTTGTTTTGCTGCTATTATTAGATTCTTTCCAAACACTGGCATTCAGTTTTTACTTTACAAGAGAGAAGGCGTATAAAACAAGGACAAACCATTGTGTTTTTGTAATGTACGACATCTCAGTTAACGTTAACCAAGGTTATGAGGGTATAAACTTAATCAGATCCAACAAAGAGCACAACATAGTGATTATAGCTACCTGAAACTGTTATGGCATTGCTTCTTTCAGACAGAAGAGAAACACATTACAGTGGATATTCCAGTGGTGAACAGAGCTTTTTTATATAACCTCTTAAGCCTGCCTCGCAAAAAAATATGCTCCTCTACAACTAAGCTGCATTCTCAATTATATTTTGAGTAGAAATGAAAGATAAGAAAGGTAAAACTGTGACGTAGCAGGAAGCGATTTCAGTTTGAGAAAGCCACAAAGCCCACTTTATTAGTCTGCAACAGGTCTCTCATCAAGGAGACTGGGGTTCACTACACTGTGAGGGAATATTATTCTTTAGTTTCATTTTCTCTCACTGTTTGTTTTGGTTTAGGCACCAAAGCTACTGTTAGGTTTTGCAAAATGCTTTGGATTAAAAGGTTTTTCCTGGCTCAGAATGGGCCTTTGGAGGGTGACTAACCACAACAGTAAGCATGATCAATCTGCGTACAGTAAAAGCAATGAGCCTGTGTTAGTTTATTTGGCAGGAAGCTACACATTTCCCAGTTTTTTCTTACCATTTGATAAACAAAACTGTATATTATGCTTGAGTAAATGAAACCCCAATTAACAAAACTAGTTTTTAAAAAATTTCCCAATTCTCATCACTTTGGCACTGGTGAGTTTCTTTTGGCACTGGCCACAAAATGCAAGAAAAACCTGCTTTCACAACATATTTGATACTTCCCCTTCGTTGTCTTGGTTACTAGAGCCCCGCCTCATATAATATATGATTGGTTGGCTGAAAAGGTGCAACAGTAAAGCAGTAAAGAAAAAAAGATATGTGTTGATTAGAAACATATATGCGAATGTGTGAGTTTGTTAATGATGTGCTTTTTGCTTTGGAAATTGCACCTGGTTACTAATGCAGATAGGACACTAATAGGCAAGCACACTGAGAATTGCTGCTCCATTTATCCCTTCAGAATGAAGTTCTCAGCCTCTAGACATTCAAAATGAAGAGTATTTTACAACAGCACCATGTACTGTGATTAGTTAACTATCTATTATTGGATAATTGGTACTTTTGAGCATGAGATTAGTAAACAGTCATTTGGAAATCTTCATCTTGGTAAGTTTTACTTTGAAATGCATTCTCAGCTTGGTATTGCAGTCGACTTGATTCCCCTGTAATTCTGATAAATCAGGCCCTTTTAGGCAGCTCCCTAAAACGTGTTTGATGCTGTTTAAAACCAGAAGACATCTCCGCCACCAGAGACTGTCTATATTCTAAACCAAGTGAATACCTGGATCTCTGTTTGCAAAGCTACTTCTCAGATATGAAAACGTTTTGTAAAACTGTCACAGAGTGCGAACAGATCCTTTGGCTCGGGGGCAAACTTCTCTAAATGTAATTTCATTGCGGAATGAAGGTGTGAGGAGCGTTCATCTGTCATGCAATTAGAGTCAGGAGCGTCGAGCATAATTCAGTTAGCGCAGTTGCAGATAGTGGCGGATATGAATATAGACAGGCCACGTGAAAACACAAAAGAAGCCGCATGACAAATGAACAATGTCTAATTTTTCAAAAGCACATTCTGCTTCCAACCCCGCACCGACTGAGCCTAAACAGTGAAATGAAATCAGATGTTGCAGTGAATTTTCAACCGTTAAGTGTGCAAATCCATAATGTGCCTCTTTTTAAGTGTTTAAGGAAGGAATGATGGAACACCTGGCTCTTTTCCTGATGTTGATGACACATTAGTCAGTGTTATTGTGCACAATCCATGATAGACACCCTTCACAGTGGTTTCTTGGCCAGCTGGAGTGTTTCCAGTAGATTGGTTTATGATCACAAACCTAAGCCACCGTTAAGCTGTGGTTTTATGTAGAGATAATCATATTTCCAGGCTTCCTGTAAGACAGAATATGGCCTTAGGGTTTCTTTGAGGATGACTCTTGCCCATTCCTCTCCTCCTTGCAGCCAGATGTGTCGGTACTCTTGCCCTTGGACGACCCCGCCATGCACCAGCCTCTCTCTGCTAACATGGGGGTGTCTATGCGTGGACTGGAGATTTTCTACTAACCTCTGACCTCTACAACATCCCGCCTCTTGATCCCCCCCAACAACTCTTTGACCCCAACCACTACTACTTCCTCTTCCCCACCGTGCCCCGCCCTTCCACTTCGTGTGGCACTTCCTGTGTGTGGCAGGTTGGAGTACAGTACTCTAGTTTCTCTTTCTCTGCTCAGACCCCCTTCATCCCTCCATCACGACTCCCTCCCTTCTCCCTCCCGGCTTGTGAGAAGGCAGTGTATCCCTTCCCTTATTTTTTCTCTTTCAACAAGTGCCTTCATTTGCATGTCTTTTTCTCCATGTTTGTCTCTCTTGTTTTGTTGTGTTTTTACACGATGGTTTGATTTTGATGGGTTGAGACAGAAAATTCATTGTGATGCTGTTTTATTAAACTCCTCTGTTACCTCTCTGTCACTAATGCCACTTAAGAGTTAAAGCAAATTTTGTTTACCGCACCAAAAAGAACCTCAAATACAATCATTCTTGAGCCAATTAAATCTGTTTAAGAAGACAAAGTAGATGATGCTAACAAGCATCGTAGCACAGCTGTTTAAAAGCAGCCATGGGGCCACCTGCAGAGATACATAGCCGTCTCCGGGGCTGCAGGAGTGTTGATTACATCCCCTTTGTGTGCAAATCACATAATGGGAATGAAGCAAAATATATGAGTTTTTCGTCCAGCACGCTTGTTCCCTATCAGTGTCAGTCGGAAACATCCATCAGCTGCAAATGCAGCATCATCAAGTGTTCAATTACACTGCCCCGAGGGACTCCCAGCACACACTCTACTACAACAGATTGCATATGAACGCATCTATTTGCCAAATTGCTGATGCTGTATTGAGCAGCGCATCAGAAGCTCATTCCATGTTTACCATGTCATGCAGGGACAGAGAAGATGCCCCCATGGCTCTTCCTTATTGTTTAACAGAAAAGTGACTCTCTTTTGATCGATTTTTATGGTTTAGATTGTCCTGGAGGACCAACAATCCGAGGGCCATAAAAACTGCTGATGCTGGGTATTAGAGATGACAGAGGTGGACATACGGATGCGCATCAAAATAATTTAGCCCTGTGGTGGCTTATCATTTTTTCAGCCTGTTTGCAAATGCTTTGACCTTGCTCTGTGAAATGTATGTTTCATTCACTGAGCGGCCTCCCATTGATTTGTGTTGCTCTTTTTTTTTGCTTTGGGGGGGCTAGATGGATTTGCTTTTACCTTGCCATCTGGGCTGAATAATCACTTGATCCATGTGTTGCAAACATGTCCATACTGACTCCTCTTCCTTCTCCTCTCCATCTATTTTTTTTATTTGCAGGCCTTCAACAAAAACAATCTCATTCTGGAAGAAAGAAACAAGTACTTCAACCCACAGCTTGCCGGGAAGACCTATACCAATGCATACTTCACCGACCTCAACACCTATGATGACTATTAACTCTCGATTCCATGCCATAGCGGGGGACACCTACCTTACCATCCACCGACTTTATTCTTTTCTTTGTGCTTTGTATTGAGATTCGTGACACCATGCGTGGGACAGTCCCACTCTGAGACTCTATGGCAGCTGGTATGTGGTGAAAACACAGACACACAACGTTGCCAACAGAGGGAAATGCCCACTTTCTCTCAGGTGCCTTGGGGTACACTTGGAAAGCTCAATATTTTGGGGCATAACTTGCCTTGACTCTCACAGAGAAACGGACAACTGGATTTCCCAATGTGGACAAAAGAAAAGGGAAAAAGAAGAACTCAACTCAAAGAGACTGTGGGCGATGTGATCCCTTTTAAACTTTCCTGTGACGCCTCTAAAACAGACCTGTATTTGTAATGATGGGAAATAACCACAAATTGCTTTGCATGACTTCATCTGACGTGTTTTCTCTGCCATTCAGTTTCGTTTTGCATGTTTGATCGCATTCCAGGGTTTGGGGACTTGCAAGCGGTGTTGTTTTATTTTTGCTGGTCTTAGGTTCCGGACTGGTTTTGGAAGTCATAAAAACACATACTGCAGTGATGCCTGGTGGCTTTACTGCTGCAGCAATCTCCAGATGGATCAATATCCACCCCCAGTCCTAGAATCAGGATGTAGATATTTGAAGCCTGTGGTCAAGTTTGTCCATGCTTTTTGTTTTTGTTTTTCTCTCTCTAGCAGCTATAAGTGATAGAAATATCAATGTAAGATTGTTTTCTCATTTTGTTTTTGCTTTCAAAAGATACATATGTTTTTGTACAGGAAGTTCAGTTTGACGCCTATGTCTGTAGATTTTCTAAATACATTTATTCAATGTCTCCAGTGTTTAAAGAACATTTTTTTAAAGAAAAAAAAAGGTTTATGTGCATTCTGGCAAGTAATCGGGAGTATTCATATCAGCCTGCATCAAATTTAGTCTTTGTCATTGTACTTTTTATATATTTTTTGTAAAAAAAAAAATAATGTTTTTGAATTTTGATAGTGTTCACTATTCCTTTGGCTTCTGAGTTCAGTATGTATTTGTGAGAGCAGGATGTTAATGGCATTTATTGTACAGATGGAGCGTAACAAATACCGCTCCCCTGAACCCCAACTCGAGTGCTACCCGTATACTGAAAGATGAAATTCATTCATCAAGTTGAGACTTTTCTGTTTGGAGATTATAACCAAATATTAGGTTATTCAATTGTTCAGTTGCAACTAACTCTTTTTACTTGTTTGCTTGTGTTACTGTGCATAAATTAAAATTGCTTCCTACACAAAAGCCTTGTCAGAGTGTGAGTTATACACATCCAGTTCCCTCCAATCTCATTTGTAAAGCTTTGAAGCCTTTGATCCCATAAACGTTTATTTTCTCTCCGGCTGTAATAAATGGCTGAAAGATGACTTCAACTTGAGTGAAAACAGACAGTGATATAAAGCACTCGCTTACAAGTGTGAGGCACTTCTTGTCCGGTGTGGTTTTGCTTTTGACAACTTTGGAGACTTTGATATTCCTCAAGCAAAACACTGTAAAGCCACAGCACCATAAGCACACACCAGCACTTCATAAATCACCCAAAAAACCAGAGCAAAAGACTCCCTCCACCTGTTTTTTAAAGAGAGTCTTCAGCAGGGCCCTGCGGTGACAAATGGCATCGGCTGCAACGGAAGGATACCTGAAGGATACAAATCGCGCCAAGGCAGCGGGGTAAAGGTGGTGGGGGCGCTGTCTCAAGTCCAAACTCTAATCTGTATGATGGGGTGTAACACCACACACCGTGCCGCTCTCCATCAACCTTCAACCTGACGTCCCATCTGTGTGCAGAGGGTAATGGAGGGGGTGTTATTAATCACCCCGCTGTTTGGTTGGTTGAGGGACTGACTTCGGAGAATTAATCTCTCTTTACCTTGACTTCATTCTCACTACCTGACAAAGAAGCACTGCAGCAACAGACACCGATCATTGTATACAGTAGGGGGCTAGAGGACAGTGGATGCATGTGTAATTGTGTATATACATGTAAGTGTGTGTTAGAGGTTGGAAAAATGCTGCTGCTAATGTGCACATTTCTCTCTCAATATTGGTTAACCTCAAAAGACATTTTCAGGCTACGTGCATGTTGTGTAAAACAGCCATTTGTTCCACACTGACCTCGTCTGAACCTTGATTGATGAATCATTACAGGATGCACTCATAATGTACATATATTTCCTATGCGCACATGTACATCTACAGCCGGCAGACCCAAGTGTTCCTCAGTACTTTCATCATTCCAAGAGTTTTCCGGTAACATGAGCTATGCAGCAGCCCGTAGTCAGTCAGACACATGTGACATTCCACTTTGACAGCAGGGCCAAGGACGATAAACGACTTTCCCAAAGTGGCATTTGGGGACTGCTAAAGGTCGCAGCTAAAGGTCACAAGAGCAGGGCTTGTGCACGTCAGAGAAACTGACTGTGTGAGTGCTTGGATGTGGATAAAGAAGTCAAAAAGTCATGAGAGGTGACTGGCAGGGTGAGATGGATTACAATCTGCATATGTCTGCAAGAGAATGTTGGTCTTTGGTCCTGACAGAAATATCCCAACAACTTGTGAGTCCTAATGATTCCCATTTCTGCCTCAGTATAATCATTTCTGTTTTGTTTTTGTGCTTAAACATTTGGTACACTAATGTTCCCGTCATGATAAACTGGAATAACTTTCGTAATCGCATTTTCATCTACAAACACCATCGGGTCTAAATTTAAATGTGTTCAAAGCTTCCGTTCAAATACCTGTTAATGAACAAACAGCTGTGTTTTGTTTGGTGCTAATCAGCAATATTACAGTGTGCTATCACACTAAATTTAAACTTGAAGTGTGAAATGTTTGTCTGGTAGTGAGAGAAATTATACAAAAGATAATGTTGACAATAAACTATGAACTTCTTTTTTACTTGAAACATCAGAAACTTGTCTTGGATGCTTTCAAGGTTTTTTCACCACGACCTCCACAATAGAGCCTGACTGATCAGAGCCAGGTGGCCCATTAGACAATATAGGTAAATGCTAAGGGCGCCATGGCCTGCAGGGGGTGCCACAAAATCGGGGAAAATTCACCTTCAATATAATTATATTAAAACTAGTTATTACTATTAACTCTTAAAATGGAAATGCTCACATTGATTCATGTAAAGCAATGCCCAATTAATATTAGTACAAAACAATGCTATTCGATTTCTTTTGTAAGTGTATGTAAATCGGCGATGGAGGGGAGCGCCATATAAAATCTCGCCTAGGGCGCCACATTGGGTAGGGTCGGTTCTTGTGACTGATACTGGATTTTTGGGCCAATACTGATTTTAGAAATACATAAATTGATATATCCGCCAGTATTTTATATATATATTTATATATATAAAAATGATGGGTACATTGTTTATTTACTTTCCAGTAATGTATTTCACAAAATAGTACTTACAATGAAGACAAGGCTCGACTACGCACCACTGTCTCTTCAGCTGTGGTTTGTGCTCTGCTACATGTGCTCCATACAGTTCAGATAGCATTTTAAACAACAGAGTCAGAGTTGCTTTGCTAATTTAAATTACCCCTGACAAATTTTGCTCTGTAAAAGAAAGTTTGTGTATCAGGCATGTGACGACCCTCCACCAGTCCACCAGGTGTCCCTGTGTTTTGCTGCAGAGGCTGAGTAGAGGGTCGTCTGTTGATTGAGCCACACCTGGGCCCATTGGCTTCAGCTACATAAGGCCTTCCTCATTGTCAGTCTCTCTCTCTCTGGCAGGAGCTGCTTTCTCCAGGAGCAGCAGCAGCAGCATGGTTTTGAGTTTGGTTTGGTTGGGTTGGGTTGTTTAATGCATCATATAACTGGTTTGTATTGTTGGGGTCAATGCAGGGTTGTACCATTGAAAACCATACATACCAATGAGCCTGCAAAGTTTCAGGACATTAGCTACATTGTTTCTCAAGTTGTGGCACTTCAAACATTGATCCACAGATTGGCGCAAAGAAAACTATGCAAAAATTGACATGGTCCCACTCCTCAAAAACTATGATCGCAGATTTTACAAATGGTCAACTCAATCAATATTCACCACTTTAAATTATTAATTTTTTTTAAGTCAGATTGAAGACAGTCTGACATGAACCTTTTTGAAAATTTGGTGAATTGAGGTGGAATGACTCAAATACTAATAAAGCTTTGATAGGCAAATCAGCTAAGCAATATATTGGTCAAACTCTGCTCCATAATCAGAGGTGGCAAATCCTGGTCCCCGAAAGTAAAAATCCTTTCCGTTCTAGATGTCTCCCTCTTCCAACACACCTGATTCAAATGATCAGCTCATCATCAAGCTCTGCAGAAGCCTGATAGCGATCCTGACCATTTGAATCAGGTGTGTTGGAAGAGGGAGACATCTAGAACGGAAAGGATTTTTACTTTCGGGGACCTGGATTTGCCACCTCTGTCCATAATACTCTTGCTGTTTCTTCCTCTGTCTCCATCGCTTACAGTCACTTCTCTCTTCAGCTGTGGTAAACCAATCATTGCTAGTTAATGTAAAACACGTCACTAGTGTACTGTGAAATACGTAGATTTACCTAGTGCTGATAGGCTTAATAAGCACTGTGTGAACTTGTTCGGCACAGGCTTTAATCCACCGGACAATTATTCATATGTAAAAGTTCTGCAGTCCAGCTTTAATTTAATGTGGTAAGCTTTGTACCTGCTAAAAATCACCATATTTGCATTATGATTGCTAGCACCTTAGCATGCTGACGTCAGTGATTTGCAAAAACAGCTAAATTGGCAATGCAGTAATATAATATACCAATTTTACTTTTTTAAATACTTCTTTGACTTATGTAATGGGTTTAAAATATGGAATACATTTACTATAATAGCTTTTCTGTGCACAGAGCCATTTTGTTCATGAAGCATTTAGGAGCTCTGTTAATTAGCAGCCTATATACAGAGGCCTCAGAGTGGCAAACAAGGTGAGTGAGTGAGATTGTTCCTGTCAGGCAGGTAACAGAGCGTGAACATCCCATTAAACACCTCTTTTTCCTCTCGAGACCAGATTTTCTCTCATTCACATGGATCGCTGTGCTTTAGCCTGGTCTTTCAGCACTTCCTTGAACGGATCCACCACCCTGTTAGCACTGAAATATCAGCAGGACTAAGTATACGAATGCCCCCAAAACGACGTCCCTGGGCTCCGTTCGGTGCCAGTGGTTAATCGAGCTAAAGCTATTCAGTCGTTTGTTACTGTGGAGAGAGAATCAAAAGAAGTTATAGCTTAGTGCGGGACGAGACCCCATGCAGTCAGCGGAGTACACTATGAAAATTGCTTTTGGGGAGATAGCCCAGTGATGAATGTATGCTGATGCGTTGTGTTTGTACGAGCTTGGAGAAGTGATGGAAGTAGGTGTTGACTAAACAACCCCAGGGAAGACTGAAGACTACTGAACAATTTATGAGCTGTCATGAAATGTTGTGTTTTTTTGCAGTCAGAAAATAACAGTGATTACCGACGCCTGTCATGAAGTTGGATCCGTGAGCAGGGAGGGGGGTTTACAGTTGGCGCGGTTCAAATTAGACCGCTGAGGTCTACATTATCTTACACTTACTCTATCTCCACCTGAGGCTAAGGTGAAGCCCTGTGGATTTACCACTTTATTTGTTGTTACTTTGACGCTGTAAATAGACCAGAGTCAGACAGAAGATGCTTTAACTATCCCACAGTGTAATAGAGCATCCCCTTAAGTGTGTTTTTTCTCTCTGCTTGTGTGTTTTGAAGCAAACATCTCCCCAGATTCAACATTACTATGTATTCAAAGCAAACAGATGAGAGAGATTTTTCAAAGCAGCTCTAATCTGCGCTACACCCTTGCTGCCATGCTTAAAGAAAAACATTTTTATTTCAGTGACATCTTCGAGGAAAAACTGTGTTTTTGCCACTGATATTCTGAATCTTATGCACATTACATGAGCATCTGCTGTTGATGTAACTTTCCAAGCTTCCAGACAGCGCTCAAGTCCAGCTTTTTGCATTTCCTGCTTTTTTCTTTGGTCCAGATAGAAGGAAGCACATCTTCCAGCAGCACTCGCTCAGACAGATATGTGTGGGTAGATAGGAAGCTGGCACGACGCTGCCAGTTCCATCATGCCAGACTGAAGGATGAATGTCACCATAGGCAGTAATGCCAATTGAGAGATGCCACCATAGATTCCACCCCAAGACATCTGGAATCCCAGGTGCCCGTCCAATCGATCCAGGTCTCAGCTGCAGGAAGCCAAGAGTCCTCATGGATGCCAAAAGCCTCGCAACACCGGCTAAGCCACACTGAAGCTTATCTGCTCCACCACAACCCTTTATGGGCCTATTCACCTCAATCAAAGCTGCTATTTAGGTAATGAGCCAAGATGGCGGATATCACCGCGCTCCAATTACCCACTATGTCTTCTCCATCTTTCCCTGCCAGATTCCCCACAAGCCCCGATTCTCCTCGGCGTGCCCAGCTGCTCTGGCGCTGATCCGCTCCCTCAGTATCTGTGTAGAGGGAGACCTTTCCGAACAGAAGGGCTTTGTCAGCACTAGATTCACTCACTGGGGCTATTGATGACTGCCACAGCGTTTTGTGGTCTTATCAACAGTAGAAAAGGTGTCTCTCAAAGTGCAGTGCCAGTGGCAAACTCTGTTGTCCAATGAACCACCACAGGACAGACCTTTTCAATAAGACAGTGATTATAATGATTAAGTTTGAAAACAGAGTTGAACACTTACAAAATAATATTTGCTGCAATCCAACGTTGCCGTTATGTGAAAGAACTAAACAGTTATCTATTTTATGAATAAATATGTAATATTTGTGACACAGTGACACTTATTAATCTAATTGTAGAGTATTTCTAAAGTGATCTTTTCATATTGTTACATAAATCTGCCCTTCAGAATGATTACTTGTACTATTTTACTCTAACCCTTTTGGCTTGAGCTACACTTTACAGTGCACTTAATCCATTATTTTGAAGGACTTTACCACACAATCAGAGCTATTCTGCGTTTAGTTCTAAATGTTTGCAAAGCAAGATAACATGTTAAACTACGTTATAAACCTATAAGCTCAGTATCAGTATGTTAGCAGTGTCTGTTTAATATTTAGATGGGTCATCCCATTCAAGCTGTTGGGGCACATGACAACAACATTTTGTTATCGGGATTTTTACCTGTCATGACAGCTGGGCTCCTTTTGTTTTCACCTTGTGAGTCTGTCTGTCTGTGTGCATATGTTATCATGGCAAAATGTGATCCTGGAGACAGCTACTGTTGCACAATCTAGAACTAGAGAAAAATCTCATCATTCCAGCATGGCCGTACCCACCACTGATGTCACAAAGGTTCGGACCTTGGTATTGTTCAGTAGGTGTAATAAAATTTGTGAAATAACTCCATTATAATAACCTTTCTATAAAGCTGCAAAGATATTGTACAATGCCAAGAAAACTGACCTTTTCATCTGTTCTCTAGCATTATTGTTTGTGTGTGGGTGGAGTGGATCTTACTACAAAATCTTCAGGATTAACAATAAATAATAATAATAATAATACATTTTATTTAAAAGCGCCTTTCTCAGCACTATCAGACACTTTACAGACAAACAATAGACTTTATATAAGACGAATACAGCCAGAGTGACATCACCCATTGGTTTGTGGTCTATAAATTTCACGCCTCAAGTTTGGCATTTTGGTCATTGCCATCTTGGGATTTTGAAACCAGACAGGACACATGAAGTATGGATCTGACTGAGGACAATATGCGTGCTGATACAGTAGCAACTTGTCAATCACAAGTTGCTCTACACTGTAAATCAAACCCAGCTTTATCACCTATTTTATCTGTTTTTAAGACTTGTAACTAGCGATTGAGGCCATAAACTCATTGGGAAAATTTTTACAGAGGCATTAAATCAAGTAAGAAGTAGGGTCATTTTCTCATAGACCCCTACAATCTGACTTATTTTGCAACCAAACCCTGCTGGCTATCCATCCATCCATTATCTATATTCTATGTATTTGTTGTTTTGTTTTGTCTTTACTGTTTTATCTTTTTGATTGTACTCCCGACATCATTGTAAATGAGGGCCTGCCTTCAATGATTTCTCGAGATTAAATAAAGGTAAAATAAAATAAAAATAAAAAAATAAATAAAAAATAAAAAAAAATATATA